>VMBQ01002050.1:47372-148825 GCA_007657795.1 Dreissena rostriformis | reverse complement strand
ATGAATCTGGAAAACATGTTGTCGTATTATAATACTTCTGTTATCAAGTTTATTTTCTTTTATGGAAAAATGTTAAATTATAAGAAAAACTATAAAATTAACTTATTCAGTGTGTTTTTAGTTAACTTTAACATTTCTGTCAACAAGTGTATTAATATACATAAGATTAAATAGGCATAGCAATATAATTGTGTTGATGGCGAAGGAATTAGGAAAATAGACATTTAACAGCCGACCCCGTTTAATATCCATGTGGGGCCAGCATTAACATATATTTTTAAGTATACACTTTTGTTGTTTTGTTTCAATTGAGCTGTAAATACCTAAAAACAATACTGTAACTGTATTTAAAATTCATAAAATGTCAAAAATATATGTGAGCAAGTCTCTTTAAAACAGAGCTGTTGAACAAACAAATATTTTTCAATACCAGTATACATGTTTCCTTAAAAGTCTCATTTATCCCAACGAAATGTTCAACTTGCCCATCGTACATGTTGATTGCTGTCGACTACATGGTATTGATATTGCTAATTTATATGCGTAACATATACACTGAAATAGTTTGTGAGACAGGCCTTTATATGCAAGGGCATGTACAATTCATTCCAAAGCGGAGAGAAGTTGCTATGATATGATACAGACATGTTTTAAAGTAGTACAGGTGCTTATTGTATGATTTGATGCAAACTGTGTGTTTTACACATAAACTGTGCAATATGATAAATGACGACGTAATTATTTTACATAAAACGTATTTCATACCGGGACAAACACAAATTAATAAGAATACATTTACAACTGAAACAAAACAAATGACACTGTTAAATCAACATATTATGATAATTGCCAGTGGGGGTCAGTAGACCAGGAACTCTTTGCACCGATATCAATGCGTACTATACACAATACTTCGAATCGAACCGCCTTTTGTGATACTTCGTTGGCCCTTAGTGGTAATACAGAATGTTTTCGGCCGTATATACACGAACATATATTTAATCAAGGTATTGTTAAATTTATTTATACGTTAACACATCATTATCAAAGAACACAGACTGGATAAAAAACGATTCAGACATTACACACAACGATATCAATTTATGCACACAATATGAACGTTACTTGAAATTAGAATCAATCAACCTCAGTAGACTATAACTAAAAACCACAATGTCGACTAATAGTCTCATCTGCTTAGATGTAAACGTGTTTTACTGTTCGCTTTTAGTAGACATTTGGCGACATTATACGTTTCGAGATTTAGTGCGGTGAATTCCAAAATCTTATTTTACCAAAAAAATCTTCCCAAACTGCATTCTTAACTGTGTTATTGTATGTCAAAATCAAGTCATTCTTTGTTATTGTGTATGCATTATCAATAACCCTGAAGTCATCTTGAGTATTGTGAATTCACTTTCAGAATGTACAATTCAATTCGTTGTTTCCGCAACGAACAAAGTAATTGTTCGCGTTAAATTGCATACATTATCCATTGATTGTGTTTTTTGCACAACTTTCCACAATTCTGGAAATGATAAATGAAGTTCTTATTTGAATAATTTTATCTAATCCCATTGATATTCATTATTCAAGAAACCGAGTAGGCTTCCTTTCATTAATATTTTTTGCTGTAAAATACAAACATGAACCAGTGGAAAATATAATCAACATTATTTTCTGCTTCAATGATGGGTGAATGATCGATGCCGTTGGTGTAACAAGATTGTATAATATACGCAGTCAGAAGCTGTTTGAAAATACAACGGTTGTTGTTTATTTATATTGCAAGTAATTCATACTGAGTACAGTTTTGCAATTCACTTAATAACGTATTGATATATGTTGATATAATTCTCTTCAATAGGTTTGTACAACAATGACAATACGACTGACAAATTGTCAACGTACTTATATACAATTGATGTCTTCCCTTGTAAACCTAGGAATTGTGCACCCTAAACAAAGTCAGGTGTTGTCAATAATTGTCCACGTATTTTTGAAGAGCAACCTTTACAGTATACACGAGACGTTCAACACAAAAGAATATTCGGACATAATAATTATTTAAGTACTATATAAGGATATTGTTATAAGCATTTAATTATATAAAGATAAATTTATCTGGTGCTTTAAAAAAATGTGGTACTAAACAAATGGAAAAAGCGACTGATCAATCAAAAACAATGTTTAACATTGTTTGAAATATACGTTCGCGTGTCAGCCTCTTCGCAGATGATACAAGCCTGTTTATGGTTGTAAATTCTTCTACTGAAACAGCGGCTCTTATGCAAGCTGATATTGAACAAATCAATTCCTGGGCTAAACAGTGGTCGGTCAAATTTAATCCAGCAAAGTCAGAGTCGCTATTTGTGAAAATGAAAATTAAAATTCAAGAAGTCAAAGTCCATTAACATTTAGGAATATGTATAGCCATTGACTGCTAATGGCACGAACATGTAGCACACATCAAGGACAAAGGTTTGAAACAAATAAATATGCGCAATTATAATACGAATAATGAAATAGTCCGTCGTAGTTTTTGATAATTGCTGGACTTATAAAAAGGATGACTTAGAAAAAAATCAAATAGAAGCAGCACGAATTGTATCGGATTGTACCAAACTTGTCTCGATTACTGAGCTCATAAGATACTCGGCGCCGAAAACATAAACTTGTAATCATGTATAAAATTATAACAAATCTTACGCCGGCTTACCTAAAATACCTAATAATGAGTTATATTACAAAGTTAAAAATCGATACATTAATTAAATGTGTACTGTTAAGAGCGTGAGTTCATGACCGTATTGTTTTTAAACAAATCATGTGCAATATTCACAAGAATTGGTTTTGGTCTAGTTTATAATAAAACAATTAGAACTGATCTCTTGCGCAAGATTAGTGATGTAAAAAATACATGTCCGTTATGTTTGTTATCAAAACGTAGTTAGAAAGAAAAGTCCTTTATTAGGTCATTACATGTATACATAATGATTTGGTATAACAGATACATTATATAACAAATGTTCTCGGTCATTTAAACATGTGACCAATGAATATGGAAAAAGTTACAACGACCAATAATACATAAGATTAAATATCGACAAATTACGTTGAACTGTGTTTGGTCGGCTTTTGAAAATATTCATTCAATAAATGAGTCTACATTTGAAAGACGAATCAACATACTCGTTTAGCCGGTAAATAATCAAATATAAATACGTTGAAACATAGAAACAAATAAAACCCTTTGATAACGATTATACTTCGTTACATATGCTGTGTTGTTCTTGCCAAACTTGTATGGAACTGGGATACTTTAAATAGAAGACAATTTATATATTTGTAATATACATATCTAGAAGAAGCATTTATTAATTAATTATATTTATATATTTGTTCTTAAAACATCTGTACAAATTTACGAATGTACCTCCAATTGTTTCATTGTTGATTGGGTGATTTTTCTGACTATCTTGTAACTGCTAGGAATATAGTTATCAAAAAACGTTATCAGATATAAATCATTAATTTTATTCAAGCACATTGACCACGTGTTTTACCGGACAACACATACAGCACATTATAAAAAAAATAATATTTAAGACTTAGTGGCAAGTTCTAGTATTTCCATGATAACGTGACAATGTCTATGGGTCAGTTTCTAAATAGCTGCCGTTAGTTGTGTGTGTTGCTCTACATATAGCTATATTTTGGGAGATCTTATATTAGCCCTAATTTTCACTAGGAAGACATGTGCTTGGTCATAGTTTATTTTCCTAAACTGAAATAGTATACAATGTTCAAGTGGAGCTGCGATAATATGACACTGTCTTTTGGTCGGTGGGAAACTATCAGTGGTCTGGTTCCCAAACAGGCAAACTACCACTACTACTACCACTTCCACTACCACTTCCACTACCACTACCACTACCGCTACCACTACCATACTACTACCACTACCACTACCACTACTACTACTACTTCTACTACTACTACTACTACTACTTCTACTTATACTTCTACTTCTACTTCTTCTTCTACTACTACTACTACTGCTACTACTACTGCTACTACTTCTAGTATTATTACTACTACTACTACTACTATTTCTACCACTACTACTACTACTACTAATACTACTACTACTACTTCTACTACTACTACTTCTACTACTACGACTTCTACTACCACTACCACTACTACTACTACTACTACTACTACTACTACTACTTCTACTACTACTACTACTACTACTACTACAACTACTACTACTACTACTTCTACTACTATGACGACGACTTCTACTACGACCATCACTACTTCCTCGTTTTCACAGAATTATATATGATTTATTAACAATAAATAGTATTCGACTAATTATTCTAATGCAATAGTTTTGTCCATTGCATTCAATACGGAATGATAAACTAATTCCCGATGGGTGTTATAAAGAAACAATGATTTCCAAGAAAATATATATAACGATATTTTAATTTGAATGCCCTCTGTGAACGGTTGTAAATAAGTAAGTAATGCAAAAAGAATTGTAATTGATTGTAATTGTCTGCGATAAATATAATGTTTACGTTTGTATCCGCTGTACATGTCATTTCCGCCTTCAAACGTGGATTACGAAACTATTAGAAATAATATTACACTGTGTTTTACTGTCGTCACACAAATTACTACTTACTCCAAAGTAACAGAGTACCCTGAATCAGTTCTCTAAATGATTAACGTATAAGCCGCATGTGAAGACATCAAACTCTAATAGAAGAAGAAAGAACGTGATGTCTGTGGAATGCTATTCTACCAACCTCCGCCTATAAATGTGAGTGGTGCTGATCATAATCTGTAATAAATCTATTGAACACTAAGTGCTTATAGTCGATTATAGGCTGTTTTTACTCGTATTTATGAGTTTTTATTCGTTATTTTTTCTTTTTTGTACATTTTTCGCTTATAAAAAAAAAGTGATAACGTTATTTGCATATAAATCTCGTTCTAACATGACCCACAGAGCAACTCACAAGAGTAATAACAGATGCCGTTTCCACGAATAACCCTTACGACTAATACACACTGGAATCCCAATATGCATCTCATTAATTGTATTACCCCACTTTTAGCATGTTTCTTGTTGTCATGTTGTATATCAATAAAATACACAATGAAGATAGTCGCCAAAACATTATTAAAACATTTTGTAAACCTTTTCTGTTAAATAATAATATATATGTCTATCTCAAAGTCATATCATCGGGCTTATAAAATACAAATGTATCGTTTTATAAATACAATACCTTTGCGATCATTTGCAATACCTACCTTATTCGCAAAATAAATTTAGTGTGCGTTTTTCCATTTATTAAATTACATAGTGTTCTCTATGTTCTGAGGGCATTAGTTATTATCAAAATTATAATTTGATTAAGTACTTAATAGCAGACACATATTTGTAATGAAAGTGCAACATTACACAGACGCTCTATACGACGTCATGATTTCATCGAGGTATGCACGCTATTACCCTTAGTTTTGAGAAAAATTCATAACCAGACATTCTGGTTTGAATTAATATTACAGATAACGTTCGAGCATGAGTTGATGACACATTGTAATTTCCTACATCAGGAATGGAACATGACAACAAAATGTCCTCTTTTGCGGATATTGAATTCATAGATGTCTTCAAAAGTGCACTGTTTTTTATCAATCACTCTACATTATTACAATTTTCAACACAGCCCCTAAGCTTAAAGATTTCATGACTGATCTATTCAGCAGTGTAGCATTCACGTTTGACTGAGAGTTGATAATGCACTATCTCATAAACAAGGAAATAAAATGTATTCCCTATAGACATTGTAAAATGCTTTTAAGTCCGTATCCTGGTTTTTAGAACCATTTTATTAATTTTTTGGCTCACAATAGACAATAATTTGATTGGTATTTAGTTATAAACGTTCTCTTTAAGATCCAAGTGTATTTTATTTTGAACACACATCCACTTATCAGGGGAGTTCTTACATTTCACACCTACAGTCATTTAGTTTAGCGATTGAGATGATTTTGCAATATTTATTTGTTACCTATTACAGGGAGTTAACTTGTGACGGCAGTTCATAAGACCGTGGACGTTTTTTTTAAATATGACAGTAAGTCATAATACCTAGTGCCAAGAAAGACTGATATTTGATCCGGCTGTTGCCAAAGGAAAAATCATAAGAATGTTTAATTCGTTTTTTATATTTTTTTTACAATTTTTGCAGTTTTAAGACTTCTTGATATGTATTCCATGGTAAGCATTCTGTAAACAATTCGCTTGAAACATTTTCACGTTACAAGTTAACCAGTAATTATATGACTCATTATCATGCAAATGACAAGCAGATAATTACTGGAGGCAGTGCAAATACCACTGATATTAAACATAATTATTCGTAAGATATTTATTCTGGAGATTTTGCAAACTCGTTAAGAACGAAATATTCGTTATTACAAACGTGGTATTATACACAGCAAGATAAAAACTATTTTCACGAAAGACTTCAATATTTTAAGATCGGCAATGTAATAATTGGTTTTGTATTCGGTGAAGGTGTAATTTTAATGGATAAAGATCATTGTTTGTCTAACACATACGTACTTCCTGCACGCATGCGTCATTTCAGCTGATATAGTTCCGGACTCAGTTTCTTCATTCTCAGAAAACCAGGCCATCTGGAAACAATTAAAACACGGCGGTAATCTGTGTGTCTTAAGCTGATACATATCGTTGTCACGCAAACCGTCAAAACTTCATAAAAGGTTTCTTCGTGTTCTGATTTTTTTTCAAACATACAATTGGTCTGTTTTTGTTAAAATGATTTTTAAATTTTAATATTATTAATTTGTTCTAGCAAAATAAACGTTATCTTAGATTATAGATTCCCGTCACTTTTTTTCTTCGCAATAAAACACGGCATCATGACTTTCTCTTGTTATTTTATAGACATTACAAATGACAATAACATCAGAACATATTAGTCAAATGATTAAAATGAATGCATGATTAGTGCCTTCAACCGCCTTACTAAGTTTTTGAACCCATATTCTAAATAAATGTATTGGTAACATGAAACAACACAACATAGAATGTCATACTATGTATGAATATAAATATAAAGAAGTGAAACTCCAGAAGCTGCAGCAGTATTGCAATTCTATCATANATCTTATTAATGGCCATAAATAATACCTTGGTTTTCCATTCATTGAGTGCAGTAATTTCTGCATTTTCTTTCTTACACCATTTTGTACAATATTCATGTAAAGATGTATCAATTTCCTCAACGCAGTTATTAAAATCGATTGGAATAGGAAGTCTAAACTTTTGGCCTCTGCGCAGTAAATTTTTTAGTTTTTTATTTTGAATAAAATTAAGATCGCCAGTAATAACATGACCTACTGGACTATATATATATTGAACTAGAACAATCACATGATGTAGGACAATTTTCTATTACATTATTATCTGTGGTAATAGCATTATAATTAAACGCGATACTTCTAACAGGTTTACTATATTTATAGCAAATAAGTGGTGATTCAGTATTGCGGAAATATGGGGGTATCAACCGATGCACATTTTTATCATTGAATATTTTCGGAAGGTCAATTAAATTAAGACCTTTGTTACAAAACTCAATTTTAATACGATTTCTTGTTTTGTTATGTGCACTTTCAATGAAAGGTTTAAGATAATAGTCAGTGTAAGATTCAATAATACAAGCACATTCATACAGTGGGTCAGATTGAAGTAAAAAAAAAATACATTCCTTATCGATATGCGTCAAAGAAGAAACAGAAAGAGAGCAAAGTGCACTTAGTAATTTATGTTTACCCCCATTTTGTAATAACGTATAACAGTCATTTAAAGAAAGCAGCCTTTTAAATGTACGTCTTAAGTTACCATGTTTCCTTTTTGCCATGTGAACGTTTATTTCTTAAACGTTTACTGAAAAGAGAAAAGGAATTTATACATTTATTTTTTGAAATATTACCGACGTTCAATATCTTATCATTTAATCCAAGTGGGTAAGCTGTTTGTAAACGTTTGATCCATTCATATTCAGATACACACCTTGCTTTAAATTGGTACTGATTTGAAGTACCATTATCAAAAATTAGTTGTTCAAAAGGTTGAATAGAAATATTTGTTACGCTATGACCAGTTTTATTAAAGTGTTGGTAAATAAAGTTGTAAAATTTATTATTATTTTTAATTTTATAGAAATGCTCTCTAAAACGTGTTTTAAGTGATCTACCAGTCTGCCCAACGTATTGTGCACCACAATAAGGTACATTTCAAGTAACCACATACACTACATGTATAGAATTTCATGAAACATCGGATTTAATGTTAACTGTAAATTAACGGTTATTAACAGATGATAGAATAAATGAGGACCTATTTAAATACTTGCAACATAAACACTTCCTGGAGTTGCACTGTTTAATTGTAGGATACCGACTGCACGAAATTTCATTACGACACGAATTAGAAACTTGTTGCCTAGAATCTCCAATACAAGATGCTCGAAGTAAACTAATTTTGACTGTAGGCTTAGAAAAAAAGTAATTGTCTATAATTAAAAGGCAAATGAATACTACGTGCAATCGGAATTCTCAATGTGGAGAGAACAACTTTCGGGTTTTTTGTAATTAATCTGTCCATAGTTTTATATATTGTTGAAACCACCAATCTTGCAATTACATTAATATACATTGCCGTTACATATAAGGGTAAAAGGCAGCTTGTCATTTAATGGACTGTAAATATTCCGCATTACCTGCAGAACTCACAATTGATGAACATACAAGTAAGCATTATAAATAAAGAGAATGTACACGAATCTAAGTATAAGAAAGGTCTTAAACAAGGTTTCCAAACATAATAAAAATAACAATACCGCTACAAGCCTCTGAAGTACTAATGGGCATAAAACAATAGACAATAGTATGTCTCAAAGATTTACTAAACTGCTTCTTAATTTGCTCGACATAAATTTAAAGCGTACTTTAAGTGCTTTAAACGAAATAAGCCGTAGATGCTTCGTGTATTTAACAACAAGTTATCTTTGGCCACAGGATATCGCGAACAAATAAGCCAATACGAATCTCCATTTTACACTACAAAGTACATACATTAATTCGAACGTCATTTATAATTCAAGTTATAGCCTAACACATTATATGCGTGAGAGTGTTGTATTTATCAACTGATTACATTCAAAAAGACACACGACCCAGCGGCGTCCCCCATAGCACATTAAGATCAGTTGCATCTGTTTGCAGGGAACATTAGGACAATAATGAGAATGACGTAATTAATTCTTCTAGCAACTGAATCAGTCAACTTGACAGTCACACTTCTAATACGAAGCAAACATGTGTAAATCACAATACTTTCTTTCATTTCAGATAATAATACGTCGTCTGCCGCGGATACGAACCGGCAGTTCCAACAATTCATGTGGACGCTTCCCATTGTCGGAAGGCGGCTGTTCTCAGAATCCTACCGGACTTGTCAAGGACACATGGCTTGACATAGTCCAATAGAATTAGTTTTTTTCTTTATGAGCCGTTGTCGCATTTGCGAGTATGAACGTAACTATGCTAAACGATTTAGCATTCTGTTTCATTACGACTACATATAAACATTGGTATCTTCTTACACATTAACATATAAGTAAGTCATTAATACGAATGCTTTCAGTCTGAGAACAGATATGGACTTCGTGTAATTTTGCCTCATTTCGTAATTGAACGTTACCCGAAAAGTTTGCAAATTATGTGCGTAACACTACAAAAACTCGGTAAAAAAAAAAAATGTTGTGATCTCAAACGCGACAGTTTAATACAAAAGCTACCGTGGTGTATATGTAAAGGGTTGGCTTTAACTATTTAATGTTCGAATTCCGCGACCGGCAAACTTTTTATTCAACGTTATTCTTCTTGTTATTATAAATATGTTAAAATATTCATCATACTATAGTGCTGTTAATACATAGATTAAAAATCGATACAAATTGAAAAATACGAAAAACGTTTGATAAAGTCCTCCTACCCCCACCCCCAATACATTTCCCCTTTTTTTGTCTTTATGAAAAACTTATTTTGAATTCCACGTTTAAGTGAGTGATTCTTAACTGATCTGAGTAGTGTCGAAGCAAATATTTGTTAAGTTCCAGTATGAGTTGATAATGAAACATCCATCATTTGTACATATTGAAAACATATCTTTCACATATTCACTGCTCTCTTCGAACGCTCCGTAATTCTGAATAGCATTACTTAGTTGAGCTAAGCTTAGTGAACTAAGCAAATATTACTATTTCGCGCCGAATTTCTTTCGTTTACAAAAGATACACTTTATGTAAATCATACTTGTTAGCAGTTTATGATAGTTGTGTGTGCGACAAGAGATAAACATCTAAAATTCACAACTTCATCATGGTTATGGCATATTCATTTGTTGCGAACGTGGTTGCCCATGCAAGTGAAGTTTGACATTTTTAACGGTGAATCTTAAAAAAAAATGTTTATTTTTCGATAAAGGGCATATCAAATAATGTTCGTAGTTTGTATTTTCCTGATGCCTTTCTTTAAGAAAACAATGTCTTTTAAAATAACGTATAACTAATTGTATTGTTCTTCTTCTTTTTTTTTTGGTTTTCCGAGGGGTGATTACGTTATCTCTATTTCACTTGTAACATAGTATTTACAATCATAAATGTGTATATAATTCATGTATGCATAACTTGATACTAAATACGTCTTACGTAATAAATATTTATGTTCATACGAGTGAAATTTGTAAATGAATGATTCAGAAAAAAAGAGTGAGGGTTGAAAGCTTTCTTTTCTGTTAAGTTTGGATGCACTATACCATAACAATAGAAAATATGCAAACACAAAACAGAAAATCTAACACCTTTATTCACCAATCAATATGGAAGTTAGACGAAATAACGAGTGGTAAGAACGACTGACGTTAGAGGGTGGCAGATGAAAGTTCGATTCTCCGCAAATCTTGTATTTTTTTTTGTTGGTCCAAATTCGTACAATTTGTACACTTTTGAAGTTAGGATACTTAATGACATTTATTCTTAAGTCAAAATTGTGTCAACAGTTCTCTCAAAACATTCGCTGGCACGTTACAAGAACACCAACCATTACAGGCTTCATAATCATGGATATTTCTAGGCGATAATCACTGGTGGCATTGCAATTTTCACTGGTAATTACTCGTTCGATACCTTTTCGGAAGATGTTGTGGAATTGAGACGAATACAATATTCATTGGAGAAAGTGGGCAGTCATATGGTCGCCACCTGATACATTTTTTTCTTCGCACAAAACACTATAAATAATTACAAATATTACGTCAAAAGTGTAATGTTGCAATAAATATAATATCTAATTGTAATATGAATAAAATTTATCGGTATCCAATCATGTAGTTTCAGTATTTTATATATAGATATAGATATATACTTTAGACGTTCGTTACAGTGAAAACGTAACCTATTCGTATAAATTTGCTACTCTCGAAACATAATACTTCAGGGCATACTTATGCAATCCTTAACAATTTCTTTCACAACACACGTACACCAATAAAACATATAGAACGAATGGGAATCAGTAAAACTTTCGTAAGTTCAAAAGCCGAGTGGTTTTAAAGATCTATGTTTCATCCCGGTGATCGAGTCAGAGTGAAGATATAAGTCTTGAAATCATGTCAATGTTGGTAATAACAATAATTACATTAAATTGTAGCAAGAATTTTGCTTAAATCGAGAAAAAAATAAACTAGTGTTATATGTACATTGACTTTGATGTGTTTTGTATTAACCAGAAATACATGTTGTTCAGGTAAGTCGTCTTAAGCTCATTTAGCCTTTCTTTGAGTTTTGGTATTTTTGTCAAAGACCAATTGTGAAATTATTACATGGAATGGTTTAATTAGTATGCCATTGTTTCATCTAGCACACAAAACACATCTGAGCCGATAGTTTCCCGTTTTATTTGTTTATTCTGCTGTATGACATGTTATCAAGACCGACTGTCTGGCAATTTAAACGCACAGTTAGGGACAGTAGCATGATGTTTCGAAATAGCCAAATGATGTTAAGCCACATCGTTAAATTATGAGTATCGGAACCTTAACTAAACGTTTATTACCAATTTAGAATACTATTATAAAAAAGCACTTATGTTATAACTATGCAGTTGCAATGCTTTTTAGAATCAAAGATTTGATGGTGTCATCTGTTTAATTGATATCCGCTGAGTGGTTTACCGCAATAGACGCTTGCATTAAGCTGGCAATCAAGAATATTATGCTAAAATATTAATAAGAAACCATTGAACGATATTTCTCTCTCATCAACAAAAACGAACTGACAGTTTATCCTCTAAAATTGTTGAGAAATACAGCAAACGTCAACAAACATTTTCAAATGTTTGGTTTCCTCCGACATTTAATGTGCATTCTAGCCTGATGCGATGTTGCAATAAACAAACAAAAACAACGCATAAATATTTGAAATATAAACTTCATAAATTGATGGCTATTGTTATAACACTAGCACTTTTTGAACAAGCTGTATATTGTGTCATAATAATAATAATATGTTATTTAAATAGTTCGTGATCTATTTATAATATGAATACTTATGCGCTTTGTTAATGCAATGTTTTTTTTTTAAAGATATCAATTAAGAATTGGTTTTTGGTGTTTTTATGAATTGTACAAAATGTCATATCATCCAAAACCCTACAAAGTCATTACACATCACAGCGGTGCAAAGCAAATTAGTTTTACAAAAACTGTTTAATCTTAATTGATCTTTTGTGTTACCGAAAGACAGAAGTTGTGCTTTCTTTATGTACTCCCATTACCTTATATGAATGGATATTATTCTTAAAGTTGAACAGTCTATAATCTGTTCTGTCACATTAAAGGACAGTGATAATGTATTCAAATTGTAAAATGGTAGGCCAAATGGATTCCCGACTATATACCTGAATACTCAAAGTTTTTATGTAATGACATTTTTGGTAATGTCAAACTGTACGACACAGTCAAAACATTTTTATTTATTTACTAGTTAAAAAGAATTTTGAAATTTTCAGAATTTGTTTGGTGAAAGAAAATTCAATTCAGTGAAAAGATTTTGTAAAATGATAAATTATGAAATATTCAAAATGTTCGGTGACATAATGTCTGATATCCTTTTTTTACTAGCCTAACTAGGGACCATATTTTTTACTGTTTTTTTGTTTTAATTTGAATGTTTTGTCAAATTTATAAAATAATTTTATCAAAAGAAGTCAAGAGAAAAAGTAACAAATCTTTATACTATCGTTTATGTTCACACATACTAAGAATAAGAAGAGTCAACTGGAAAACTTAACATTTTGTATATGCCTTATCACCAAGGTAAGCCAAGGTTACCATCAGACAATGTCTCGAGGGTTCTGATTTACCCAACAATAAATTGGAGCTGGTCATCGTGGTACACATATTATTTTAAAAGCAAAAGTATCCAATTCGAATGTGTGCTTATCCAAGTCAGATATTGTGTTTTCCGGGCCATTTTCCCAATTCAGTTACGTTGACATTTCGGAACAAAAAGATAAGCAAATAATTAAAAAATATCATTAATCCTGTTCAGAACACGATTCGTTTGTACGGCTTCGACAGTTTTCGTGAAAATATTTAAAGAACATATGTCAATATATCCAATCCATCTTGTCTGCTTTTCCATTCTATCACTTTTGTGACCATGCCTCTTTGTTGTTGTAAACACATTGAATAGGCCTTTACAGCACTGCCATGGTTAATATATGCATAGTAACTGCTCGGATCAAATGGGTCTAACACATAACGGCCCTACTCATTGAAGGGTCAGAAGCCCTTACCTCAAAATATTAAAAGCAAAATGAAAATGTGTTTGCTTTCGGGGTATACCAGTTCTTACACATTTTATTTACGCATTCGTTTTTGAAAAATATACGGCCTCACTCTACTCAGAACAATACGATGCTCGCTACACGCCAATCAATAAGTGTCAATTTATAATTATCTAGACAAGATAATTTTCCGAAAATGCAAAGGGGCACAACTGCTTTAGAAAAATGAATGTTTACTTGCACATGTGTGCAAACAGGTATTTCCTGTCAAATTGTCAATCGTTAAGTTTAAAGAATAATTCAAAAAGACATTTTCTGGAATTTATTGTTCAGGCATTTTGTATCTTTACTGAACATAATTTTTTAAATATCTACATATAAAAATAATTTAACATTCATTAAACAAAACGTTATGAATTGATATACTTGGAAGCAAACGACGAGACATGGAATGTGGATTTCCAAGCCATAACCTTAATTTCAGCATTACTTTTTTTAAACGAAAATCTCTAAATTTTAACTGCAGTCAAAACAAAAACAACCACACTGTCCGTACTTCTTATCATCACATATGGTATTTCCGCGTTAAATACGTAAGACTGCAATTATATTGCATTTAACATGAATCAACAAAGACTTGATATACCATCAAACACATCAAATAATAAAGTCTATATCATTTTTAATCATTGGTATTTTAGACTCAAACATCAATAAAAACAACACGTTAATTTAAAGAACCGTCCACATTTAGTTTTCAACAAAAAATAATTTCACTATACAAATAAAAATATTGGTTAATTATGACCACACACATACAAATAAATTGGTGTGTATAAAAATGAATTTTAATAAAATTTATAATGACGGACCCAAGCACCCACAATCAGACGTACACAAACATTTCATTTCAAGATTGACTTGAAGTAAATCTGTGTTTCAAATGACGTTTTCAATCATATTTAACCATTTAATTACCAAGATTCGATCATGTCATCTGCAGATTAAATAAAGAATGAAAGGTCACGCAAAATTGTTTGTAAACACAATAAAAACAATCTTAAATTCGATAATTCGGTCACCAATACTCTTTAAACATATTCTGGCACGTTTTAAGAACAATAACCATTGAAGTCTTAATAATCGCGAACATTTCTGGAACATCATCATTAATGGGATGGCAATTTTTGACTGACGTGAAACTGGCACGAAACATAATTACATGTCAAGATTGTGTAAAATCAAAATGAGCATCTATTTTTTTTTTGTTATTCGAACCAGACAATGTTGTTGAAAAAAAAGGCCACAAAATAACACACGTATTTCCAGTTTTCGTAAACATATGCATGTCTTTAAGTCAAAGTTAAAACTGATCAGTAGGTCCTGTAAGGATTTGAATAAAGCTATGCTCGGAATAAGTCATATTTGCGACGTGTATCAGTCTGTTATCAGTCTGTTTCTATTCATATACAACGAATCAAAACATTTGTTTGATCGTATAAAGCACTTGTACTAAGGAGAATTATACGTCGTCGGGGTTAGTTGTGACGACCAGACAATGTTTTTTTATGTCATTTAGAGTCAACGAACGGTCCCCAGGCTTAAAGCGGATGTCATTTATCCGACTAATTTAAACGACAAAATACATGGAGGAAGTGAGAGCATTAACAACTTTCCAGTGAATGACTTATATTATGGTTTTATGTTTTATATTGGTAAATTAAAGCTTACTTAATTTACAATATATTTAGGTATATTACATATATATAAGATGTTTAACAAACACTTTCTATAGTTATGATGTTTATAGGTGAGCTTTAAAAGCGCTTTAACTTGTCTCTCAAGAGCAGAAAAGTCTGATCGCTGTTCTCGCATTTTTCCGCTTCTTCGATGTTAAACATCGATGTTTTGTGATCCATAACGTTTTTTGCTAGATTTCCGTTTGAACATATCTATTTTTATCCGAATGAACCTTTACTTAACTTTCTATTCGAGCAAGTCATTTCTCTTTTCTCTAAATTTATCGTTTATGAACGAGTCCAAATGTTCCATGCTTGAATTTAAATGCTAGTCTTTCCGTGTCTGAACTAGAATCGACAATAATTTACCCAAATTTAATGACTACTTTACAATACCCGAGCTTATTCAAACTTACTTATCAAATCGTGCTTGGTAAATGGAAGACGATTATACGGTGTATCGCGGAGAACAAAATAACGTTAATATCCGCTATAAATGTCATTTCTGCAAACAAATGTGTTTTACAACTGATAATGTAGACCATTGGATATAAATTACGTAATTAGTACACGGGCTTGGGAGCGATTGTTTTGTGAAGGCCATCTCATATGGCAATCCTAATAATTGATATGAGATACGGGACATTGAAGATCTCTTTCAGAATGCACTTTTGGAAAACGTTAAACATGTTATGTTGCTGTTAAAAACAGATCCTTACATATAAATCTCGTTCAGAATATTAATACACGTACAAGTTGTTTGGAAACGTGATTTTCAATTCAGAAATCTTTGACAGTAGTGTATATTTTAAGAATAAGAACTCTACAATATGTGCTTGTTGGTCAATATCCTATGCATGTTTTAAACATATGTTATCGTATCATTAATGACATCAAAAATGCCCTTAAGAATAACACAGGATATTACAGGCTACATAATCACGGATGGGCATATCTAGGTGATCGACATAACCAGGTATTTATTGCAATGTTAATTAATTCGTATATAATAAAACATTCGCGTAGATTTAGCGGAGACTACTATGTTTTTATGTCCTCCATAACTATAAACATGTATTTTGGTTCAAAGAAAAACAAACAAAGCGTTGTTCCATGCGTTGATTTATACCGATCAAATGTCTTATTGATAAAAGGATTCGTTCAGTTCATTGACACTCAACCCTTTTCCACTCCAACACATATTTCTTGTCGTCTTCTTCGTGTGCAATATTTATCTTTGGACACTCATAAAATATCTCCGACACATATCTTCTGAAGACGTCCATGGAAGCAGTGAACCGTGAATATAGCTTTCAAGATATCTTGTTCCGATATTGAACATGTTGAGAGACATGCTGTACTTCGTTGACGTTGAAAGCATCATTACCTCGAACAAAAAACACATAAAATGGACGAATAGTAGTCTGCAAAATTAAAAGTGTATAATTTGAAGATACTAGAAGTTCACTTGAATGTTATAAAATGTTAAATTTAATGGGCTGGTAAAATAAATGTAAATGGTACTTTATGTGCATGTGGACGCATTTGCATGTTGTTTTACCGAAAATAATCATCTCGATCGTATTCTGGGAAGTTTGAGATTTGTTGACCAAAAGCAATCAATGAGCCTCGTTCTGAGAAAACTGAGCTTTATGCATGTGCGAAAAATTCTAAACCATATTAGCCTTTGCAGTCCACACAGGCTTATCAGGGACGACACTTTCCGCCTTAACTTATTTTTTGTTCAGAAGAGACTTTCTTTAAACGAAATATTCAATAAAAAGTGTCGTCTATGATTAGCCTGTGAAAACTGTGTTAAATTTAAATCAACACATACAATGGCATTTCTAAAAACATATAATCAGTGGAACAAATAATACATTAAACATTACGTTTTCATTAAGATGTTGTCAAAGTTAAAAGAATTTTATATATGAAATGTGTGACCTTAAAATGGATCCATTACGAGTATTGCTTCCTTTGTTTTAATTAGCATATTATCATAAATTCAGCTCGTTTCTAGGTTTACTTTTTTAGCATAATATAGTACATTCTGACTGTAGATAATTTAATATCTCATACAACAGACTGTAACAAGGTAACTGTTTATGTAGATATTTTCAATTGATGTTAGCATCTCGACGAAAGTACAGTGTATGTTTAGTGGTCTATGTGTAGCCATTGAGATATATTTTTCCCACGTCAACATCTGTAATTTTGAACGCTATTTTAAATAAAGAGCCGATGTTCAGAATGCCTACACTCAAGATGTTTGAATTATGTGAACCCTGAATTGGGAAAATGACCTACCGTTGCGGATCTATTTTTAAAAATTGTTTGAAAGACTTGGCAAATGTACATGGCGTGGTGAAATAGCATGCACCTTTGTGACTTCAGTTTTAAGCAAGTAAAAATTAAAAGTGTCAATGTTGTTGAGTGTGGATCTTTTATAAAAGTTAGTCGGTTTATCCATCCTGTTGTGTGCTTTGGTCAAGTTTCTATCAGTTTGAAAAAGGCTTTGCGTGCGGTTGTAATCCACAAACACATAGGTTCTTAACCATCTTCCCACAGAGTCTAGGTTTTGACGTCCTTTTTGCTCATATACAATGTTACAATACAAACTGTAAACAGGCGTTTTAAACACTATGTAAGTTTACAAACAGCTTAATAAAATGGTAAGTAAAAGACGTGGCGTATTGTGTAACATTGAATTGAAATGGCGTGAACATTTTTTGGGGGTATGTTTCTATTGTCATGTTTGAAAAGAACTGGTTAAGCGTAAAATATTTAAACGAGTTAAAACTGTTTTATAATTGATCAATAAACAGCAAAAGTCGAACGGTTGTTTGAGATGTTAAGTTACGTTTACTCACATCTTGAAACTCATTACACCAAAGCTGACCATCGTTGTTGTATTTTCATTAACTGCCTGACCGAAGTACGTCGGAAGCAATCGGTAAGAAATGTGATTTACAGCTTCCATGAAACATCCATTTACTATTGATTGAGTGGCTGTATACGGAGTTCTTAACATGAAGAAACGGCTTCATTGCGTATTCAGACTGACCTTGCTATATTCAACCAACGGTGGCGATAACAGTTTCATTTTCACGAAAAATCAGACCATGAACATGACAATGTAATATGTATTATAAAGTTATAAAGAATAGAGCACAGCCATTTCATAACATAATAGCGGTATTTTCCACGTTTGCGTTTGTGTTGTAAAAAGGGTTTTATTTACGTTTGATAGCAATATTGTTTTTGAATTTTTGGATAATGAGACAAGAAATGTTTAAAGATAAAAAAATTGATTTTATTAGTTATTCTAATACGATCATGTCGACCCTTTTTATTCCGCATTTCTATTGAGATTTCAATTTTGATTAGTTTGGAGGTTATATAAACTAAAAAACAATTTTTGTTCAAACCTTGATTGCGTATTGTATTAATGTATTGTGTGCTATTCTGCTACCACTGTTATTATCTGATAACATTCCTATTTTAGGTTGCATGACTATTAAATTTCCTTATATAATAAACATCCGTTACAATAAGTACAACCAGCATACGAGATACGTGCAGATGTTTCTTCAAAGACATCAATATTGTAACGGATGCTAGTATTTACCGAGGTAAATTGGAATTCCTTTCAAACGTCAAAGGGAAATAAACTGTTGTAGAACTACTACAAGCAAGATGACATATAACACCTACTAACCCTCTAGATGTATCACTTGTTTTATAAAACATTTCCGGCCTTATTCTTCACCTCGGAAGTATCATTGTCTCGATTTTTAATGCATCTCCATAAAGAGTTGGCGCCTATATATAGGCCATCTTTGATCTCAAAGGCATGGTATGTAATCCTTTGCATACGTTATTTTAACACGTAAGCCTATGTTAGTTATGTCACCATCATGTTTTACCTCGGGGACATAATTTTAGAAAACGTTGAAGAGGACTTCTATACGTTGTTACATACCAAATATAACATCTGGTGACCTTATGGTACCTGGAAACTAATTTTGCATAAACTGAATATTAATAATCATGATGTATTCGAGAAATCCAGGAGTATTAAGTCTGTTTGTTGGTCATGAATAAAGTTCCTGGATAAGTCCTCTACAAGTCGTATGAGCTGTGTCTCGCATGACCGTTTTGACCTGAAGCCATGCTGAAGATGGAAAAGAATATCATTGACCTGGAAGTGTGTGGTGATGTTTGAGGCGACAATGTGTTCCATGACTTTACAAAGAACACATGTCAGTGAAATTGGCCTATACTTAGCGGGGTTACTTTCATCGCCTTTTTTAAAGAGGGGGGGGGGTGATGTTTGCCTTGATCCATTCGGAGGGGATAGTGCCGGTGTCTAGAGATTTCTGAAAGATTCTGGTAACCAAGGAGGCAATCTGTACACTTAGATTTTTTTAAACTATAGGCTTGATATTGTCAGGGCCGCAAGCTTTGCCAGTCTGTAGGTTGGACAAAAGCTTTAGGACACCTCTAACACTTAAGGAACTTTCAGGCCTTTTTGGGATATTTTGGCTTTTGGGTGTTGCTAAACAGGGTTTGGGCTTCCATTTAACAGAGTTGACCTTATTTTAGAGGATTCATTGGAGTGAAGACGGACTGGAACTGGCGATTGAGGACGTTTGCTTGACCCCTGCTATCAGTGATAAGTTTATCATTTTCCAATAGAGGGGCAATACATTGGGTATCCTGTTTAGCATTTATGATAGTGGAGAAGAGCTTCTTACGGCAGCAATTTTACCTATTTGGGGGGTGTCTGGATCACCGGACGGAGTTTCAAGCACATATTCGAGGTAGCTTGAGTGGGCCTGATTTATTTAATTATTAACCTGATTTCTGAAGTTTTTGTTCTGTTGTTTGTCCTCGGAACTGCCAGTTTTCTTGTTTTTTTATTTGTCTTTTGATACCTTGGGTGATCCAGGGGAGACAGGGTTTTGATCCCAACCTCTTTGAGGGAATAAAACGGTTTGATCCCTCTTGGAGAAGATCCTTAAATTATGTCCACAGCTTTTCAATGGACTTAGATTGGTAATCAGTGAACATAGTATGGGACCTAGGAACTATGTACTGTTGGAAGTTGACCCAATTGGCTTTACGAAATAAGTGTACAGTACGGGGCTTCTGTTTATTTAGTCAGGGTTTGATATCAGAGGTAATTTGGACGATGTCGTGATCAGAGACACCGACAACTGACTTTACAGATTTAATGAGGGAGGGGTTTGAAGTAAAGAAAACATCTAAAGCATTGGTTAATATTGTTGGGATACTAACCATTTGTTGGAGAAAAAAATCATTAATAAGTGATAAAAAGTCTTCATAGAGTTTAGGAAGGGAGCAGCCAGGTTTAGCTATGGGAATACCTTGGCTGTCCCAGGATAGTTTCGGAATATTAAAGTCCCCAGTAAGCCACACTTTATCTTTAATTTTGTTAACCAATTGTAATGACTTACGTAATTCTATGATACTTTTTTCGTCTTGTTCGTGGGGTATGTAGTATGATCCTAAGTAAAGTGGTTGAGCTCCAAATATTTCAAGTTTTAACAAAAGGATTTCAGAATTTGTTTGTAACCTTTTCATTTTTGAGACAACAATTGAATTTTTGACCAGAATAAAGACCCCACCCCCATATTTACCTGTTTTCCTATCCTGTCTAAATGGGGTGTAACCTAGGGATTGGGGAAAACATTTGCTATCAGTGTGTTTGGGTGTAAGCCATGACTCGGTGCCGAAAACTATGTCAGGTTTATCTGAATCAAGAAGGGCATGGAATTCTAGTTTCTTATTTACAATGGATTGAAAATTTATGGTCATGACTTTTAGGCTGGAGAAGAAATGTTTAACATTTTAAGGAGGGACGGTGGGATTATTAGTAACGGAGGCAGATTGAGGGGTTTCTGAGTCAGACTATAGGGAAAAACTATTATGTGATTCATGGGACGACAAAGATGAAGCAGATAATGTGGAGAAGTTGGAAGACTCGCAGTTCGTACACAACCAGGAAAAGGACTGGCTAAATCCTTCGCAATGAATGTGGAGCCACAAATTACAGGTGTCACATAAAATGGCGGGGTCATGTTAAAGTACATTCAAACCACAAGTGCCACATGGATAATCTGGGCCAGGATTGAGTTCAATATCGGCGGATAGTGTCAGTACTAGGATCAATAAATAGCTTTTATTAGGTTTTGCCTTGCTTACAAAGTTTTATGTTATGCACTTCTGTATAAAATAACTTTTCATCAAAACTTCCATACCTACTGCCTTAGAGCGGGGCTGCATAGCTGACATAATGATGTCAGAACTATCGGTAGCTTTAAAGATTAGTGCACACTTCTGTTTTCATGCATTTTTCAATGCAGTGACCTCAAACGACATACTTCTTGTTGAATACTTCATTAATTAAAAGGAACAGTTTTACACTTGTTGGGGCAATCCCAATATGAAATAATTCCAGCACATGTGAGCTTGGTGATTTGATGCCGGCACAGCGTATTGCCTTAATTGATAGCAATCATGAACCATCAGTAGTTATAACATTGCTAGATATTGCACTGCTGTGGGGCTTAATTATGTCTGGTCAGAGTGACCGACTTCATATCAGCAGCATTGACAAGCAACAATTATTGAAAAGTGTTAAAGCAATCATACAACGGTTTAAGGTGCGATTCATAACAGACATCAGGCTCGCTCAGTTCTAGCTTTTACATGAGCCCCCGAAACGGTCGCCTGGCTAATAACAGATGCAATTTATTAGAATAATTCTACAGAGATAATACGCAAAGGAATCGAGATATATATCGCATTAACATAGTTTGCCGATTAATAAGACTGACATGCTTTTATATTTTTTAAACCGGTAAATTAGAGGCATCTGACCATCTGATATATTACATTTTATTGTTTATAATATAATATTATATTATTTATTTATATAATACATAAGGTATTAACAATTTAGTGTTATGCTTAGTAATCAAGGTTGGTAATTCAATGATGACATAAATTTAGTCATTATTACTTACCGTGGATCAGTTGACTTTTAAGTTTCGTTTGCTGTAACCGGACAGGTATACCCATGGACAATCATAGTCGATTACAAATTAAGATAACAAAGTCAGAGTCCGCGTTTACAAAAACTTCGAGGCATATAATAAGTGTTCGATGGTATTTGAAACACGGAAACCACGAATAAATTCGAGTCGTTTTATTTTGTTATATCGCTGTTATATATGCAATGCGACTAGCTTTTTTAAATCTTAAATCTTCCAATATATATTTAAGATTTAAATGAATTTCAAATCAGTCGTGTAGTATGCAATGCAACCGTCCGCAAGAGCTATTCATGCATTGTAAACAAAAGAGCAAAGAACTAATCTTGAACCTGTGACATTCAGTTTGACTCGAAGGAAGAAATTCGTTTGAGCCTTGACCTCTTTTCATTCGTTTCGCTTATGGACAATTTCGGATAATATGCAAAACTAAATGAGGGCAATGTCAAATGATTTAATATATCGTATGATACAACGTTACAACCACCCTGTACAGATGCAAACACTTATTCCAAACTTTCAAACTTGTGCATAACTGTAAAGAATACACCGTTTATTCAAATGAATATTTGCAGGCCAGTTTACGCACACTTGACTTTTATTATGAGGGTGCTTTACATTCTTACTCGATGTATGCAGCTGAGCTCCAAACTTCAGTGATCAAGAAAGCTCCTCCTAAACATAGAAGTTACAACAATAAATGCAAAATCAAAGCAATAGCGGGAACAAAACACCAAACCAGGATGAAACATTGTTAATATTGTTAAAACTCCTTTAAGTTTTTACTTCCAGTGTAGGAACCGATGAATTATCGATGTTACTCTATAGCAAAGACTGAACCGTTGTGTTTTAATTAGCATGTATAGTTGGTATCATTACGATGCAGAACAACTACATGTTTACCAAAATAAAACATGTTACGCCATAATTGCTACGATATATCTTAAGATCGGATATAGTGTAGACGCTTACTTGTGTGGCGAATGCGCACTTGCGTCTAAAATGTGTCCTTTGTGATGTAATTTGAGCAAAAATAAGTTTTGTGTAGTAATTATTAAATACGAATCACTATTATAATACTAAAACCTGAAAACATTATTCCTTTCTATAGTGGCTATGGTCTGGTACAAGCGAAGTTCCAGTAAGCATGGTTATATACCATGAACCACCAGGGGAAAGCTGCATTGTGCTTCTATGGAAAACCGCATTAGTAACCTACAGAGCACAGCCAACTGGCAGTCTATAACAACTCAGATGCGATATGAAACCTGCTTGGAGTGACCATTATAACTATATATATATCAGTAAATGTTACATGCTCCTTCGAAAAAAGAAAACGAAAAGAGAACAAAAAAGCGTTGTATTTTCTGCGCAGGATTAATCGTCCGCAATTGATACTTGTCCGCAGTTCCAACAAATCGCGTAGACGTTTCCCGTTGCATAGAGGTAGCTATATTCAGAAACCTTCTGTACATGTATTGGAGATTGGACTTGACTTGAACAGCCCCGTGTAATGAATACCTTTCTCGGTTCCAACGTTTTGCAGGGTTGAGTAGTTTCGTATCGGCATATTATACATTTGAATAGAAACTTTTCAAGTTCATAAATGGTCCTTCCAGATTATTATGTCATAAAAATAATTTCAGAGTTTTCACGATGATTATTTTAACAAAGTGCACTTAACTTAATGATGTCAGTTATGTTTGAAACGCTTTAATGGTCGTTTATCAAACTAAAGAATCAGTTGTGTGCTTCAACACGCGCATGGTTACAACGACATATACTTGATCAGATATTGAAGCCTCGGGGCAGGGAGGGGGAGCGGGAGGCGGTAGGTGGCATTTTCTTTTAAATGTACTTTTTGTTTGGCATATAAAGATACTACATTTAAGCAGACAAATCGTTCACTAATAATTTAACAAAACACTAAAATGTCAGCAAGTCCCTGAATATTTCGCTGGCACGTTACAGGAACACCACTCGCGATTGACTGCATGCTCCATAATCAGGCATATTTCTAGAATATCACTGGGGTCATAACAAATGCTATTGGCATTAAACGTAATTTCAGGATATTTTCAGAGAAGTGTGTCAAATATGAAGAATACATTATTCATTTGAAGAAGTGGGCAATAATGTGTGTTTTTTTACATCCCTTAATAATGACAAACTATCACAAAACGTTTCTAAACGCTTCTACATTTGAAGATGTTGCCCAATGAATTCCTTGTAGTCATTGAAAGTCCAGTGTTTTGTCAATCACACAACATTTTTTTGCTTTCTTCACGTCCCCTTAGCCGATTAACATCATGTCTGTTATAGTCCTTCCGCTGCGTAACATTAAATATTGACTGACAGTTGGTAATGCAATATCTCATGAACAGGGAAATACCATTAAAGTATTTAGTATCGGTATTGTAAAATGCTTTTAAGTCAGTATCGTGTTATTTGGATCTTTTTATTCAATTTTTGTTCACAATGGGCAATAATTTAAGAAGTATTTTAGTACGAAAGGTTCTCTTTACGATCAAAGTAAATTGCATTTGGAATACACATGCATTTATCATGGGAGTTCTTAAATTTCACACCGTTTAGTTTGGCGATTGAAATGATTTTACAATGTTAATTTGTTACCGTGATGGCATATTTATTGCGTAACAATATTAAATACAAAGAGGCATACATTTTCCAAAAGTGTTCAGCAAGTTTATAATCTTCAATAAAACGTGAAGGAATAACCCAAAGCCTTTTCCGACTTTGTAGTAAAAGATTCTTAAGTGATTTGATATAGTGATGCAAATAACAACACAAATAAGGTACTCATTCATACATGAAAAAACGGCTATACAACGATGAATATTTTAATGTCGCAACATATGCTAAACGGTGTCTTAATTTGCTCAATATAAATGTAAAATGTAGTTCTGTACTTGCATTTTGACGCAATTAGCTTTGCATCAGTTATATGGTTATTAAAATACAATGTTTAGTTTGCTCAAGATATGTTTTCTCGCATTATTACGCACTTTTGATAGTTTTTTTAACATTCGAATACTCATAGATTCACCACACATCTTTGCAGCGAGCGGTGTCGCAGAGAACACATCAGCATGGATATTTGCATCAATTTATCTTTCTGGAGAGGGAACACGATGACATTAATAAGAATGATGTACTTAATTCGTATGACCATTCAGCCTGTAGGTCAGTCATTGTGACAGGCTCCCTTAATATACGACGCAAAACAGTGTTCATCGCATTTTCGTCTTTCATTCCAGATAATAATACTTCGTCTCCCGCGGATATGGACCGGCAGTTTCAACAAATCATGTGGACACTTTCCAGTGTCTGCTGGCAGCTGTATTCAAAACCTACCGGACTTGCCAAGGACACATTGATATAGTTCAGTAAAATGGGTTCTTTTTTATTGACGTTATGTCGAATTGAAATTCCCGTCGTCACTGCTAAATGATTTCGCATTTTGTATTTCAAAAAGACTGCATTAAAACCATTTACTGTATTCGCTTTATTTACACATTGTATGTCAGCCTCCGCGCAGAGATTTTAGTGTTTTTTTTTATAATTATTATACATTATTTTAATTCGTTATATTTAATTTCTTATTTCGGCTTCTTTATGATAGTGCATAGATGATCTTAATATTTCATCTTGTTTCAATAAGTTACAATATGGTTGCGCTGGAATGGATTCATTTGTGTAGTTAAGTGGTTATAAAGTTAAAATGTGTTTTCTTTTATTGCTATTTAAAGAGAATTACGTGCTATGAAGTCAATTTTTATTTGCATGTACATGTTTTATGAATTCCTCTAGGGCAAGTGTGATGATTGGAGCTCCTTAAAACCAGTTCCAACCCCTAACGCAATGGATAGACCGATGCAATGCGGTCAGCAGCTTTGTACACGATCGTGTGTTTGTTGTGTAGTTGTGTGTCGTGTCTAATGCATTTGTTTTATGTCTCATTGTTTGTTGATCGGATCCTTGCTATAAATACACTACCACATGCTATAATAAGGTATATCCCATGCTGGTGCAGCCGAGATTCCACTTTATATGTCAGTAAGTCATAATACCTAGTTTTCTGAAAGACTGATGTTTGATCCGGCTGTTTCAAAGGAAACTCTTGATATTTTTTTTGTGTATTTTGGTTGTCGTTCTATTTTTGCAGTTATAATACGTCTTGATATTTATTCCATGGATGACATTCTGTAACTTATTCGCCACTTACATAAAACTTAATTATTCGTAAAATAATTTGTGTCTGGAGATTTTGTAAAATCGTGAACAATGAAATATTCGTTTTTACTAAAGTGATATTTTAAAAAGCCAGATACAAATTATTTTCACGAAAAACTGTGCGATATTTCACGATCGGCAATTCATTAAATAGTTGTGTAATTGGTGAAAGTAATGTTAAAGGATAAAGATCATGTTTTGTCTTAAACATACGTACTGCATGTACGCATGCGTCATCTCAGCTGCAAGAGTTCTGGACTCAGTTTCTTCGTTAAAAAAATCTAGGCCATCGGACAAAAATTAGAACATGGCGGTAATTTGATCCTTGTGTCTTATGCTGATTTACATGCCTTTCACGCAAACCGTCACAACGTCACAGAAAAATTCTTCGCGTTCAGATTTTTTTCAAATAGACAATTGGTCTGTATTGTTAAAAGGATGCTTGACATTCTAAATCCTAAATTTGTTATATGTGCAAACATGGGCCTAAATAAAAACTATTTGTATAAGTCCCGTATGCACAAAATGTTTTTGTTTACATTTTTTTTTTGAAGATGAAATTTAAGTGCAAATGTATATTGTGAGTTGAAATAATCGCATTAAGTGATTATAAGCAGTAGTAGTTATAATATTTGTAGAAGCATACACATTTGTCGTAAATAGTAAAATAGAAGAAGACTTACACAATGATCACATGCATAAGCAATTGTATTTGTGCAAGAAAAGTTGGTCTTTTTATTTTCGGTCTCGCTTACACTTTCGAAACTTCAAAGTAAGTTTATAAGAATAACAACCCATCGAGATAGTTCTAATCATCATTATCATTTGCGAGTGTTTAATTCTTGTTTTGTTTCTCGTTCACTGCAGCTCATGTCGCTTTGTTTTCTGTCTCTTGTCACTGGCATTTAAAATAACCTAGTACCTAACATTTTTCTAAAGATTGTTTTCAAATAATTAAAACATAAAATATTCGTTTTCAAAAGTGGGAACTGAATTTTCTTCAGAATGTCAAAATGTCAAAAACGTTTCTGCATTTGAAGATATTTTATCGGGCAAAGGTCCAATGGTTCAATGACTTCGGTACGTTCATTGATATCACATTATATATGATCTCACACGATACATTGCATGTATTACCTACGTGTAGCGGATAGATTTCCGGTTTGTTTCACTTCTTCCGCAGTGTTACATGCAGTATTGAAAAAACTGTTGGTAATAAAATATCTCAAACAGGTTAGTAACATTAGACTATTCCCTCTCGGTATCATAAAATGCTTTTAAGTCAGTAACTTAAACTTAATCGCATTTCATTGCATGTATCTTGCCCGTCTTTTGGCAATTAACATGGCTAGTTCATTTTTTTTAGCAAGGAACGTGCTTTTTTGGATCGGACGAAATTTCATTTTAACAATCTACATATCACTGGAAACCCCACACGATACATTATTGTATTCTGCAATCAAGATGATAGTGCAATAATTATGTATTACCGTTAAAAACAAATACCTTCCAGAACACTAACAACACAACACGACACATTATTGGTTGATAGCCAGCGTTCAGCATATCAATAAGGTGCAATTTAATTTGTTGACATTCATAACACAATATTTGACATTAAGACAACATTCTTAAATTACATGTAACAGATTTGATATATTTATAAGCAACACAACATAGAAATACATAATATGAATGAATAATAATTGCCATAAAAATATATTATTTTATTTCTCAAACATTTACTAAACTGCTTCCTAATTTGCTTTACATAATTTTAAAGTGTATTTAAGGTTCTTTGAACGAAAAATGCTGTAGATGCTTCGTGTACTTTTCAACAAGTTATCATTTGCCACATGATATTAGCGTACAAATATCCTATGCGAAGCTCCATTTTACACTACAACGTGCATACATTAATTCATACGTCAATTAACATTCCATGTATTACCTAACACACTATATGCATGAGAGTGTTGCATTTATCAACTGATTACATTTATGATTACACACTACCCAGCGGTGTCGCACATAGCACATTTGGATCTGTTGTATCTGTTTACAGGAAACATAATAATTAATAAGAATGACGAATATAATTCTTTAATCAAAGGAATCAGTCAAAGTGACAGGCTCTCTTCCTATACGAAGCAAACATGTGTAAATCGCAATTCGTTCTTTCATTTGAGATAATAATACGTCGTCTGCCGGACACGAATCGAAAGTTCCAACAAATCATGTGGACGTTTGTCATCGTCGAAGGCGACTTTCTTCAGAAAAATGCCGGACTTTTGAAGTACACACGACTTGATATAGTCCAAAACAAGATTTTTTTTTCTTTACGAGCCTTTATCGCATTTGTGAGTATGTACGTTACTACTGCTATGTGATTAAGCATTTATGATAAAAACTGCATGTAAACAATGGCTATCTTCGTACAAATTTACTTTAAAAAGGAATTAATGTCTCGGAACTGTGATTAACTTCGTGTTATTTCGCCTCATTTCGTATTTTAACGTCAAAACGTACATTTGTAGAGTTTAAGCGAAAATACGATCAAAATCAAAACAAGATGTTTATCCCGTAAGCGGGAGTGTGAAACAAGAGCCTTTTGGTGTATATGTAGAGGGTTTGCTTTTATTATTTGATGTTCGAATTCCGAGATCTACAAATTCTTTTATTCAACGGTATTTTTGTTGTATTTTTGTCTATTCCTCACAGTAAAGTACTGTTAATATATGGGTTATAAATAAATAATATTCAACATATGATATAATAACCAATCGCAGGGTTTGTGTACTTACATAAATCATTTCCCGAATATGCAAAGGAGCACAACTGCTTTAGAACAATTATTGTTAACTGATACAGGTGTGCACATAAGTATTTCATGTCCATCGTAAAGTTAACAAAATAATTATAATAATATTGATAACGTCTGAACCGAGCATCTCAGGCAGACGTACACAAAAATTGGATATGGACTTAAAGTAATTTATTTTTAAAATTATGTTTTCCATCATTTTTTGCCAGTTTCTAACAAAGAATCGATTCATACTGTGATCGAGAGATTTTTTTTACCTGCAAATTAAACATGTAGGTCGCGCAAATTTGTTTGAAAACACAAGAAAGTGGGTCGTTAATGAAATACATCGAGAACAGCCGACCTGCAGAATACCGACTTAGAGTACATGTTATGTAGTTAAGACAATAAAATACATTCTTAACATTAGGAGAGTCTAACTACAATACTATTTAGACATATGCTGGCTCGTTTCAAGAACATAAGCCAGTATAGTCGTAATACTCACGAACATTTTCAGAACATCATCAGTAATTGGATTGCAATTTTCAACTGACGTGAGGCTGCCATGAAACATAATTACATGTCAAGACTCTGTCAAATCAGAATACGATATTAGTGGACACTATTTTGTTTTTGTTTTTCGAAACAGACACAATTTTGTTTACACAACAAACGCCACAAAATAACACACGTTTGCCAGTATTCGTAAACATGTGCATGTTTATGAGTCATAGTTCAAATTGATTAGTAGATCCTGTATGTATTTGAATTAAGCTTTGCTAGGAGAAAATCATACTACGTGTCTAAGGCGGATTTATTTGTATACAACGAATCAAAACTTTATGCTGATCTTAACACTTATTTGCACTGAGGAGAATTATACGTCGTTGAGGCGAATAGCCAATATGTGTTGATGCCATTTAAAGCCCAAGAATGTTGCCAAGGCTAATAGCGGATGTCTTTTAGACAAATAATTCAGAATAATGTAGACGAGAAAATACATGGAGAAATTAAGAGATATCGCATACAGAACCTTCCAATTAATGACTTATATCGGTAAAGTAAGCTCACTAGATATCTAAAATGCTTTAGCCTACTACATATGTATGAGATCTTTAACAAATTGCTTTCGAATATTTTGGGTTTCATATGTGAGCTTTTACAGAGCTTTAACTTTATATTAAAACCTGCCTGCCTCACTGTTATTGCATTTTGGTAAATAATATGTACTGCAGATGTTTTATCATCTATGAACACTACGTTTTAGTGTATTACATTGAACTATAGGTTTATCCAAAATGTGTTATGTGATATGATTGAAACTGCGTTGAAGTTCCAAGAGTTGAGTATGTGATGTTCTGAAATAAGTGCTTGTGTATTTTCGAGTTTGTTGTTCATGCTTTTTCCGAGATTTTTGTTGGTGGAGTTCCAAGATTTGTGTATTTATGCCACATTGGCGACCCTTTCAAAACCATAATAACATTTAATGACAACATTTACTCTTGCCATGTTTTTTTTCTTTAACAATCATGATTCGAAAATTATGAAAACGATGACCGATTTTATATCGCGAACATAAAATGTGATCAACTCTTATGTAATTATTCTAAGATATATTTTGGCACTACAAATCACATTAATGTCTATAAATTGCATTCCTTTGTGAACGTTATATCATTTTCCAAGAAGTTATCAAGCCGCATTGAGTTAAATGACATCCAATCGCTAAAGTAATTTTAACAACCTCTGGGAAAGTGTGTGAACATTTAATTAAGCCACCATAGGATTATTACATGATCATACGAAATATTTGCACTGACGTGTTTGGTTAGGGGCTACGAGAAAAAGAAAGAAAACCAAGAAAAACGCAGTTCGCATACGTCAACATAATACACCATGCTTAATTTAAATAAACATAATTATTTCTTTTTCCAATAACATTTTCCCTAATCACGTCGTGCCCCTATATAATCGCATTTTCTGATAACAATTACAGATGATTAATTGATAATAACATTTATGTTCTTCTCATCATTTTATCCCGGGCTACTAGACGTCCAGAAACGACCTCCATAATAAATTTCTTATTAAAGTAAGAAACATCTGTCTGTAACAATGCCTAGCTCAAATATATAACAACATTCTTGTCAAGGAATGAAAAATTTACGAACACAACATAAGCCGTATACATTACAGCTATAATATCCAATGCACTTATAATAATTAAAATATTACACAAATATTGGATTTGAATGCAAGTCGGTGTCACAACTGGAAATGACCAATATTTACCACAATTTACTGACCACTTCACCATATCCGAGCTTATACGAAATGACCAATCAAAGCTTGTCTGGGCAATATCAGACGATTGTTATCACGCTATATTGTGTAACGCGAGAACACAATTATGTTTATATCCGCTTAACATGTCAATTCCTCAAACATACGTGTTTTATAAATGATATTTGGAGACCATTCAGCATAAATTACTAAAGTAATACACGATTTTATGAGCGGTTGTTTTTGTGAATGTCATATCATTTTGCAATCATTATATTTGATGTGTGATACGGGGTGGGAAATCCTAGCAGCTCTTTCAAAAAGCATTTTATTTATTTTGCGTTTAAAAACTAATCCTTACATATACATCTCGTTTCGAAAATTAATACACTTGCAGATTGTTTGGAAACGTGTTTCTCCGTTTAGAAAGCTTTGGCGGTAGCGTATTTTAAAGAAGTTGTATCCTCCAATATATGTTTGTCGGTCAATAACCTATGTATGTTATATAATTATTTTAACGTATCATTATTTGACTCAAATATTTCCATTGACATAACCTATGTCGCGGATACTGGTCGACAGCTCCATCAAATCCACATACGTTGTCATTATAAGCTGGCGGATGTTCTCAGAAACGACTCGGAAAATATGACTAGATACTCCTGTATCATATGTTCATTGCTTTTTGAAATACACTACCAATTATTAAGTTCTCAAAACGATTATATCTGGTTACACTTCTTTATACAAAATGCACATAACAAGAACATCAGACGGTAATTTAGTTCAACGAAAAACATAGGAAGCGTTGTTCCATGTGTTGATTTTATATCGGTCAAATGTCTAATTGTTAAATGGATCCGTTAAGTTCATTGACACTCCACGCTTTTCTATTCTAACACATACACTTAACTTTAGTACTTGCGCTTCCTCTAAGCCGATATATTTAATGTCGTCTTCTTCTTCCATAATATAACATGCCATCTTGATTGACCGTTTGTTGTGTTAAAGCAATTAAAGTGGACAATACCTTTTAAGCCTTTAATGTGTGTATAAGGACGTGCTTTTAGGTCATTTATCGTAAATGCATCATGTACGTTGATCGCCAATTAACATGCATGCTTACAGTACTGACATTATAACGTGTTGTTCAATATCAAAGTAAATTCCAATACGGACACATGTTTATTAGATCTTATGCGCGGTACACCGCAACGTTCAGCATTAATAATTGTGACATATTTATCTATGGATATTCATAACATATCTCCGACAAATATCTCCTGAAGACATCCAGGAAAGCAGTGAAACGTGAATATTACTTTCCGAATATGTTGTTCAATAATTAAACAAGAAGAGAGACATTCTCTCCTACTGTGACGTTTAAAGCATCATAACCTAGCATGAACCTCCTAAAATGAACGAATAGTGCTATGCAAAATGAAAATACAATAATTGGAGGGAACCGTAAGTATACTTGAACATGTTAAATTTGCTGGCCTGCCAAAATAAATATAAATGGTACTTTAAGTGCATGTGAACGCATTTACATGTTGTTTTACCGAACAAAATCATCTCGAGCGTATTCTGGATACGTTGAGATTTGTATTACACAAAGCTACATATTCATGTATTATTGTGTTCATATAACATAACATAACATAAAATAACAAAGCATAACATAACATAACATAACATAACATATGGTTAATTGTAATGCAAGGCCTCCGGCCCAAAATACAATTGTTCAATAATCATCCAATGGTGGTGACAGAGATATGTTAATTAATAATTATATTATAAACGAGCAGAACATGTACCACAAAGACATTAGCAGGCAATATATATAACATATCATATCATTAACTTTGACAAGTAAGTAATTCAAGTTATATGTTTCATAATAAAAGTAATTATAACGTCATGAAAAAAAATTATATTCAATTAAGTTTCAAGCAAAAACGTCTTCTGAGTAAACGCATCGTGCATATATTTTGCCATAGCAATTACACTCTTTCTGTCACATTCCGATATCATTGTATAAAACAGATTTAAAGTTATATAATCGTTTCCAATAATGTCCATTTAATATTTAAGTCTTAACTCATCATATAATGGGCACACTAAAACAAAATGGAATTCGTCTTCAATTACATAAACATTGCGTTTCAAACAAAAGTAATAATATCTATATTCTCTATCTATATTTATATGTCGGCCCTTTTCAATTTGTAGTACGTGGCTTGAACAACGAACATTCGATAACGTCCTTTTTTATATATAAGGTAAATCCATGTTTCTCTCTGTATACAGGAGAGTTTTGAAATATTTATAATGTAGTGCTTTTGGAGATGTATTAATACAATATTGCATCCTTTGAAGCGCACAATCTGTAAGTCTTCTTTTATAGAGTTTCAAATTTCACTAGCTTTCCAAGAAAACCCGAAGCCATTTTCAAACAGAAGTTGTTTAACTCCGGTGGCCCACGTTGTCTTGCTGTCGGTGTCTAAATTACGTAGCATCAGGAAACAGTTTTTCGGATACCTTTGGTCGTCCATTCGAGTCAGCTTTGTCCAATACTTCACACAACGCGACATATAAGTAACATTTTATGGGTGCCGTCCACATTCACTCAGAGCGAGGAAGTTTGGTACATTTCGATTTAAACACGCCACGTATTTGCAAAACCGGGAGTGTACACGCTCAATAGTTTCATTGTATCGAAACCCCCATATCTCTGAGGAGTAGCATAAAATTGTGGTCACCATTGCATCGAATAGTTTAAAAGCATCCTTAGGTTGGAAGTTTCCAAATCGTTTTTGAAATATGTATATGTTATCCACCGCCTTCGAAGCTTGTATACTTAATATTTCCTTGGTTTTGGTCCATGACAGGGTTGGCGCAAAAAAAGGCTCCCAGGTATTTATAATTCTGCACCACTTCAATTTGTTCACCGTTATAAAACCACTTTTCATAGGATCTTTGCGCGCCTTCTTTGCGAAACACCATATTTTTTTACTTTCAACATTTATTTTCATCCCGGTTAGGGAGCAGAATTGTTCAATACAGTGTATTTGTCTTTGTAGGTTTTGCTATGTATCGGCCGTGCTGGCTATATCGTCAGCAAATAGAAAGGCATATATGTCATCAGTATTATCGTTAATAAAGACTCCATTTTCGCACTTCAGCTTCAAAAAGTCTGCTAAATCATTGATAAACAGTGAACAAATCAGAGGCGAGCTGACACAGCCCTGTTTCGTTCCGATCGAGCAATTAAAGAATCTTGTTAAGCCATCTTTTACTTTAACACACGACCATAAATTGCTATACATAGATTTATATATATTCAAAAACTTGCTGTCATCTTTGATACCTTTCCTGATCAAACAATGCCATAAATTGGCATGAACACACGAATCAAATGCTTTTAAGAAGTCAATAAAGAACACGTACCTTCTCCCCCTTTTCTTACACAAATATTTTTTAATAACAGCCTGCAGGCTAACTATATTGTCCACCGTAGATTAATTTCTACGAAAACCAGCTTGATTTTCTTCGCACCAACTAGTCAGCCTTTTATTTAATATATTTGTAAATATTTTACTTATACTACTTATAAGGGATATGGCCATATAACTATTAGGCTCGTCTCTACTGCCTTTTTTGTGCAACGGTACTATTATACTTTCGCTCCATTCCGCGGGAAAACTACCTTCGTCGTAAATAGCATTTAATAAGTCTTTCAAATAAGGCACACTGATTTGGTAGGTATGTTTGAACATCTCAATACATAATCCATCTACGCCTAGGCTACAGTTACATTTTAATGAACGAATGCTCGCTTTCGTCGGCAGATATCTCACGGTCCAGTACGTCTGCGTGTATGTGGGTGGCCAGTTCTGCAAACTCGTCTGGTTAACGGAAGTGGATGTATTGTCTGCAAAGTAAAGGTTTTCGAAGAAGTCCACCCATGAACTTGCAGAAATACTGTCGATACCTTTTATGGTATTATGATTACCATTCGAATATTTTATTTGCCTCCGAAATTCCTTTGGGCTAGTACGGGCCTTTACCAGGTCGTCTCTTCTACTTTTTTCTAAACCTTCTTTTTTCTTTCTACATAAGTTTGTGAACACGTTTATTGCATAAATATAACCCTGTAAATCTTCTCGAGTGTCTGTCATTCGAAACCGACGTAATACTTTGTACTTATTTTGCTTTGCCACCTCACATTCGCGGCACCATCAATCAGACTGTTTACCCGCAGATTGCCTTGCTGTACACATATTTCGACTTATACACATTTTTGAGCCCGCAGTTTTGAATATAGTGATAAAGCCATTCAGTTTTTCGAGGGTATTCGTTGTGGTGACTGTATTGATGAAAGCTTCATGTAATGGCAAAACATTATTCACAAATTTTTCTTTACCCTCCTCACGCCATTTATATTTTATACATGCATGTTTAGCAGACATATCATTCTCTTCAGTACACATATGATTAACATTGTCATTACAATACAAAGTACAGTACAATGGAAAATGATCTTAGAAATCAATACAATCAACACCAAATGAGGAAATAATATGAAAAATATCAGTTGAAGCTAAGACATAATCAACAGTACTATGGCCGCCATTGACTACACATGCAAAATTGCCGTCTTTATCATCGAACAGTCGACCATTTAGCATATGTATAGCATACATACAACATACTTCGATAAGAGAGTAACCAAACTTATGTATCGATAAGTCTTTCGAATTACGCTGAAGGCAAAAATTACACCTGGGTAGTCGGTTTCTGTACTATAAATAAAATCAACATCGTCTTGGGGGATGTAGTAAAGCATATCTTTCACACGAGCGTTCAAGTCCCCGGCTATGGGAAACGAGGTATCTGGGAAATCTGACTTAATAATAGTTACTTTATCATTTAATAGACTTATGCCATCGGTTTCCTCCGCGTCATATATAACAAACCCTTCTGGAGATACATATGTAAAATACATAATCAGATCTTTTGGTAAAGAAAGCATTTCCTTTTTTACATATAATACAAAACAATCCGTAAACTGATTATATATTCTTGTTATCATGCCGTTTCGACAAAAAGATTCTCTTATTAACACTAATACACCGCCTGAGTTACGAATACTGCTTTTATCTGGGATTTTATATTTTCACAAGGAATATAATCACTGAAATCATCACTATATTTACACAAACGCGATTGCCAAGTTTCATATAAAGTTATTAAATCAAATTGTTTTACTTAGTTCAGAAAATCAATGTCATTTGTGAATTTAGATAACCCTCTAACATTGAGGGAACATGGTTTTATAGAAGTTTCAACAAGTTTGTATTTTTAGCCTTGGCCACACCCCTATGCATCAACGCGAACGGGCTTTTTCTGAAGTTCGTCGTATGCGTAAGTTGTATTTTCAACAATAAGTTTGTCGAACTTGAAATGCATACGCTTCTTCTCGGCGATACACTGCTGAAATAGAGGAAATAACCCCGATCTCGCCCTCGCGATTCTTGGAGGAAGATCTTCTCCCGCTTCCCCCGGCATGCCGTAAGAATGCGGTCCCGATCGTGAAGAAGGGCGAATCGAACAAGAAACGGCCTGTTGCCGGATTGCGACGGTAGGCGGAAAACGTCGTCGATCAGAATTGAATCACAGTTAATGCTAAGTTTCTCCGTTAGTAGATGTTTTAAAGTGTTAATTAACATCGATCTCGTTTCATTTTGCTGTTCGGGAACATTATAAAACTTTAGGTTGTTTCGTTTCATTTGAGTTTCAATTAGTTCATGTTTGTTTTGACTACTTTCGGAGACAGATTCACCTTGCTTCAGACGTTTGAACGAGATTTTTTTTTTTTTCAGCTCTTCGTTGTCTACTTTAAGTTGATTTACTGTATGTTCCATGATATCAAATTATGTATGTATTCCTTTAACGTCCTTGCGTATTTCCAGAAGAATAAGACCAAAGTCAAGATTTTGGCAATCTAGTTGATCGACGCCGTCCGTGATATTTTGATACTTGATTTAACAACTTATGAAATTAAATAATGATAATAGTTCATGCCTTTATATATGTTACTATGTTTGAAAACGTAGTTTCAAGGACTGTATGTCTATTGTATATTGAATAAACTGTTATCAATGAGCCTCGTTCTGGGAAAACTGAGGTTTATTCATGTGCGTAAAGTGTCAAACCAGATTAGCCTATACAGTCCACACAGGCTAAGCAGGGATGACACTTTCCGCCTAAACTGGATTTCATTTAGAAGAGACTTTTTTAAAAACCAAAATTACATAAAAGCGGAAAGTGTCGTCCCTGATTAGCTTGTGGTGACTGAGTTTAATTTAAGTGCTTACATACAATTGCATTTGTAAAAACGCATACATAAGTGGAACGTTACAAACACACCAGATATGCCGTCCTACTTAGTTGCGGTAATGTCTGATCTTAAAAGGGATCCTTTAAGCTTATAACTACCGTTGTTTTAATTTGCACATAAATATACATTCAGCGGATATCGTTTATGTCAAGTTTTTTTTTATAGCATTATATATCACATTTCTCGTTTACTGACTGAAGACATCTTGATATCTAGTACAACAGACAGTAACAAGGAAACTTTTTATGTCGGTATTTCAATTGTTGATAAGTTTAAATGGTTTATGTGTAGCCGTTGAGACATATTGCTCCACGTCACCATCTGTCATTGTGAACACTTTCTTTAATGAAGAGCTTATGTTCGAACTGCGAAATGCCTACCCTGGAGATGTTTGAAATGTGTGAAGACGGAAATGGGAAAATGACCGACCGTTGCGGATCAGTGATTCTGGTACGTCTTATAAAGAATTATGTATACGAATCGATTGAAAGACCATGCGAATTTATATGGCGTGGCGAAAATATCAGGCAGGGTTGTTTATTCAGTTTTGAGGAATAACTAGTTAAAAGTGATCAAGTTGTTGAATGTGAATCTTTTATAAAAGTTAGTCGGTTTATCAATCACGTTTTGTGCTTTGGTCAATGTGTTATCCTTTTCAAGAAGGTTTTGCGTGCGGTTTTTATCCACCTAAACTTAGGTACCATCTTCCCAAAGTTTTTTGTTGACGTCCTTTGTGTTGTTATACAGTGTAACAATACAAACTGTAAACAGGCGTTTTAAATACAATTTCAGTTTACGAACAGCTAAATTATATGGTAGATAATAGACGTGGCGAATTGAGTAACCTTGAAACGCAATTGCGTGAACATTGATTCTTGGAATATGTCTCTAGTGTCATGTTTGAAAAGTACTGTTCAAGCGTAAAATATTTAAACGCGTTTACACTGGAATATAATTGACCTATGTATACGAATATTCAAACGGTTGAATGAAGTTACTCTCATTTCTTCTAGAAATCCTCTTATGCAGAGTAAAAAAATGCGAAGACACTTCAATGACCGCTCCAAGTTACGTTTGCTCACATCTTGAGATGTTTTCCACCAAAGCTTACCATAATTGTTGTATTTTCATTAATGTCTGACCCAAGGACGTCGGAATAAATCGGTTAACAATGTAATGTACAGCTTCCATCAAATATCCATTTACTATTGATTGAGTGGCTGTATACGGCATTCTTGCCAAAGGAAAAGCGGCTTTTTGGTGCATTCAGACTGACCATGTTACATTGAACCAACGGTGGCGATAACAGTTTCATTTGCACTAAACATCAAACCGTGAAGAAGAAAATTCAATATGTGTCATAAATAAATAAAGAATATAGCACAGCCATTGCGTATCATTTGCAATATTCTCTTTGCATTTGTGTTGTTAATGTTGTTATTTTTAATGTAAATTGTATAGCGATATTTCTTTTTCATTCTTTGATAATAACACAAGACATTTTAAGAGATAAACCTTTTGATTTTATGTGTTACTCAAATAAGGTAATGTCGACCTATTTAGTTGAGCAAATCTGAGATTATAGTTTGGATTAGTTTGGAGGTTTTATTCACTTTGAGTTTTATAAACTGAGTCTCATACATAATACTGAGTCAAATTATTATGTTTTGTTCAAAACTTGATTGTTTATTGGATAAATTGCAGTTGTGCTATTCTAAAACCAATGTTATTGAATTATACTATTGCTAATAAAAAGGAGGTATTAACCGTCAATTTCCTAGTATAATAACAAGAAGTGTCACCCCTCATTACCAAGATCACCAATGAGAGATAGGTTCAACTGTTTCTCCAAAGACATCATTTTTGTAACAGGAGATAAATATACGGACACACCATACATGAGGGGAGCTATCAATATTCAATGGAGTGCAATTAATGACCCAAGAAAATGGTATAAAATGATAGACATTCTCATTAAGCATGGTTTACCTTGTTGTTACGCCTGTCACGACGATATAATATGACATTTCTTAAATTAGACGGATGTACCTTCCTAGTTATTTATACAGAGGTAAGATTGTATTCCTTTCAAACTTCGAAGAGGAATATGTACAGTTGCATAACTATAACAAGCAAAATGAAATATAAAACCTACTAACCCCCTAGATTTATTGTTCGTTTAACAAAACACTTCCGGCCTTGTTCTTCACCTCGAGAGGAGTATTGTCTCCTTTATTAATGAATCTTCATAAAGAGTTGGCGCCTATATACAGGCCATCTTTGATCACAGGGCATGGTATGTAAGCCCTTTGTATACGTTATTTTAACACGTAATTCTATGTAAATCATGTCACCATCCTGTGTTAACCTCGGGGGCATAATTTTAGTAAACGTTGAAGAGGACTACTATACGATGTTACATACCAAATATAACATCTGGTGACCTTATGGTATGAGAAAAAATTATTTTGAATATACTGAATATTAATCATCATGATGTATTACAATGTCTAAGTTGAACAAAAGATTTGGAATATACAGTGTAGGATGAAACAATTCCGCATCTTCAACTTCAAATAAAAAGAAACTATGTCTGCAAATTTGAAAGCTGTTAGTTGAAAAGTGAAGAAGAACACATTTGGACAACTTTGTGTCGACGAACATACAAACAGACATACATCCATGGTGATTCCAGAATCAACACTTTATTTCAAAGCGGGGAGTATATTTTAACAGTATTTCACATTACGTATTTATGCTACGGAAATAGAGGAAAGTAACATGACTTAAATTCAGACGTATTACGAGACTTCCTTAAATTCATTTTCTTCGTGCATAAACATGTTTATCATAACAAAATCTGTAAATGTGAATGGTGTACGTTAAAATGTGTTGAAGAACGGACAGACAGACGTAAAAAATTATTCAAGAATGACCTTTGCCTTGTCGTGGGGGTTATGATTGAAAAAACTTCATACGTATTGCAAATAACGTATTCACGCTAAGCAAATGAACATGACTTAAATTTCGACGCATTTTTAAGTACTTGTTTTAAGTCATTCTTTACTTTCAAGATGATGTTCAGCAACATTTTGTAAGTCATAACATGTCTGCAGAATGTAAAATGTGAAATTATACCTAATTCCACATTTTAATACCATCACAATTAATAGATGTTAACACAAAGATTATACAATTTAAAGTCTCTCTGAATTCATTTTTTTTTATATTCTCGTCAACTCATTGATCCTGTTTATATGAACGTGTATAAATAAACGTAACTGCACAACATTACTGAGTCATATATAAACGTGTATAAATAAACGTAACTGCACAACATTACTGAGTCATTTATGAACGTGTGTAAATAAACGTAACTGCACAACAATACTGAGTCATATATGAACATGTACAACTAAACGTAAATGCACAAGATTAGTGAGTCATATATGAACGTGTATAAATAAACGGAACTGCACAAAATTACTGAGTCATATATGAACGTGTATAAATAAACGGAACTGCACAACATTACTGAGTCATATATGAACGTGTATAAATAAACGTAGATGCACAACATTACTGAGTCATATATGAACGTGTATAAATAAACGTAACTCACAACATTACTGAGTCATATATGAACGTGTATAAATAAACGGAACTGCACAACATTACTGCGTTTATATGAACGTGTATAAATAAACGGAACTGCACAACATTACTGAGTTATATATGAACGTGTATAAATAAACGTAACTGCACACCATTACTGAGTCATATATGAACGTGTATAAATAAACGTAACTGCACAACATTACTGAGTCATATATGAACGTGTATAAAAAACGGAACTGCACAACATTACTGAGTCATATATGAACGTGTATAAAAAACGGAACTGCACAACATTACTGAGTCGTATATGAACGTGTATAAATAAACGTTACTGCACAACATTACTGAGTCATATATGAACGTGTATAAATAAACGTAACTTAACAACATTAATGAGTCATATATCCTGTTTATATGAACGTGTGAAAAATAAACGGAACTGCACAACATAACTGAGTCATATATCATGTTTATATGAGCGTGTATAAATAAATGGAACTGCACAACATTACTGAGTCATATATCCTGTTTATATGAACGTGTATAAATAAACGGAACTGCACATCATTACTTAGTCATATATCCTGTTTATATGAGCATGTATAAATAAACGGAACTGCACAACATTACTGAGTCATATATCCTGTTTATATGAACGTTAAAAAATCAGAAATGTACCATGACAACATAATGTCCTCTATTAGGGATATTAAATGTGATGAAGTCATTAACAGTCCACTGTTTTGTCAATCACACTTACTTATTTAAACGCTATACACGTCCCCTAAGCCGATTGATTTCACGTTTTGGTTTTTCTCCTTCCGCAGCGTAACATTTAATATTGACTGACAGTTGGTAATGCTATTTCCCATGAACTTGGAAAGAACATTCATGTATTCCCTGTGGTATTGTGGAATGATTTTAAGTCAGTATCGTGTTATTCGTACCTATTTATGTAGTTGTTTATGTTCGCAATGGGCAATACTTTGAGAAGTATTTTAATTAGAAAGGTTTTCTGTACGATCAAAGTTAATGGCATTTTGGAATACACATGCATTTACAAAGCACCCACAAGCAGACGTTAACAAAAATTTCATTTCAAGATTGACTTTAAGTCAATCTGTGTTTCAAATGACGTTTTCCATCATATTTGACCATTTACTTACCAAGATTCAATCAATTCATCATGAGAAACGTTTCCTGCAGATTTAATAAGTCACGATAGGTCTCGCTAGTTTGTTTGTAAACACAAGCAAGATGGGCTTTAGTGAAAAACCGCGATAATAGCCGACCGGCGGGAATAAGGGTTGGAATAATTGTTATTTAGTTTCGACAATAAAAGACATTCTGAAATTCGAAACTTCTTTCAACAATACTCTTTAAACATATGTCCTAATAATCGCTAACATGCCTATAACATCATCATTAATGGGATTGCAATTTTTGTTTGACTGACGTGAAACTCACAAGGAACATAATTACATGTGAATATTGTGTAAAATCAAAACGAGCATCTATTTTTTTATTTTATTTTTTTTGTTATTCGAACCAGACACAATTCTGTTTAAACAACAAACGCCACAAAATAACACACGTGTTTCCAGTTTTCGTAAACGTATGCATGCCTTTTAGTCAACGTTTAAACTGATCAGTAGATCCTGTAAGGATGTGAATAAAGCGATTCTCGGAAGAAGTCATATCTACTACGTGTCTCAGTCTGATTCTATTTACATACAACGAATCAAAACATTGGGTTGACCGTTTGAAGCACTTTCACTCAGGAGAATTATACGTCGTTGGGCTTAGTTGTGACGATCAGGAAATGTGTTTGGATGTCATTTAGAGTCAACGAACGATTCCCCGGCTAAAAGCGGATGCCATTTATCCGACTAATGTTAACGGAAAAATACATTGAGGAAGCGAGAGATATCGCATTAACAACTTTCCAGTGAATGACTCATATAATGTGTTAATGTTTTATATTGGGAAATGAAAGCTACCTTAATATATAAAATGTTTAAGTATATAACATATATATATATGTAAAGTAAAAAAAAATCATCACTATTATGTCATTTTTCTTTAATAATATTTATTGCAGAAATTGTATAATCTATGAATAATACATTTTATTGTATTACCTTGTACTGTAAGTTTATCGAACAGTGGTTATGTGATGTGATTGAATCTGCGTTGTAATTGAAGTTGCAAGAGTAGAGTATGTGATGCTTTGTTCAACAATCATGAGTCTAACTATAAGAACACGATGAGGACGTTTTTGCGAACTGCACATGATGTGATTGATTCAAGTTCTTGAACAGTTTTCCAAGATATATTTTGGAACAAATAGCCAAGCTATGTCCATAAATTGCATACCTTATTTAATGATATACCAAAGTTTTATAAAACCGGATTAAGTTAAATGAGATCCGATCGACATTGTTACTAAAATAACCTCTGTGAAGGTTTGTTAACCGTTATGAGCTTAGAAAGGATTAAACCTTAATCATACTTGTCTCCGACAGTTAATATGTTGTCGTATTATGCCTAGAAAATTAAAGATAGTCCGTCAAATAAAGCAAGTCTATTCAAATGGCTAGGTATCCATTCTGGACTTAATGTACTGATATTTTCCACGCATATAATTTATATATTTTTGGGTTATGTCATGAATGTCTGATTTCCTACTATCGTTCAGAATAACTAAAGTAAAAATACCATGGTAGGGAACTAACAAAATGTATCTTATTTTCCCTTCCTATTTCCAGGCAAAAGCCATACATGTTTTGTGTTCTTCAAAAATATCACTATTATGATAACCGCTCTTTAAATCATACGTTAATACGAATGATCCTGGATTACAAAAGCCCCGGCGACTTTAATGTCCTCTTCTTTAATTTCAAATAAATGCTCATTTTTAATTCTACAGTCCAACAAAAGTCTTTACTTTCCCTGACTTAGTGAAAGCCACATTCTATAGATTACATGCATACGGAACCCCAATATCCTCTCTAATAACACATTTATTTCTTGTGAAACAAACGTACAATTTTCTCGAACTGACTTTTTATTCTATAAGTAAGTGCTATCCTATACAGTTTAAAACTGTTAGTTATAACATTTCTAGTTAACCCTTACACTGTGTTGGATATGGCTTCTGGCCAATTTGAAATATGCTTTTTTTAATTTTCCCACCGGGGATTTCTCAATGTTATCACGGCTTTCGTCCAACTTAAATAATTTTTTTTCCATTTGTGCTTCATTAATGAACGTACTCACCTCCCCTTGATAAAACAAACCATTGTCCGTAAAAACCTAAATCAATTAATACCCTTTTATTTGTGGATACAGGACTACGAATACTCCTCGTATTGTACCAATATTGCTTTTTCCGGATCACTCGTTGTTCCAGTGACCAGCGCTTCCACATGCGAAACACAGCCCTGGTTTTATCGTTGAAGCGGACGTCTTATTAGCTGCCGATGCATATGTCTGAACCTGTACTCTAATCGAGGATATGGCTCAAATCTTCTTCTGACTCGGTTACCCCTCTCCGCCTGCAATTTTCGAGCAGCTATTTTGCCTTATAAAGAATGTTTTGTCCGAAGTTGTCCGCTAATGGGTTGGTCTGATACTCGTGGGAGTCGGCTAGATGACTTTCTTCCTATTCGATGTTTTACCATATTCAAACCTTTCACACTCAATGCCCGTTTTGAACTATTACTAATCTCAGCTTTTATTGACGATTGAAGACTAAAATGCACGAAACAGTCATGATTAAAGCAGTCTAGACGTATCTAACAGTTTTAATTTTCTTGTTTCCGTGTTTCATGAAATACACGGTATTATAAACCAATACACGTAATTACAAGCAACTGTTCTTAAGGGCAGACGAGTCTTATCGCTGTCGGATGTCTTTCGAAACGCTTCGGAAAATATGATTTTTTAGCTCTGTATAAGGAGTGATTTGCTTGTTGAAATACACTTCCAATTGTTGAATTCTCCAAACAATAAAATCTGCAAACGTTTGTCATATCAANTCATGTACGTTGATCGCCAATTAACATGCATGCTTACACTATTGCCATTAGAACGTGTTGTTCAAAATTAAAGTAAATTCCGTTGCAGACACATGTTTTTTAGATTGTATGAACTGAACCCCTCAGCGTCAAGCAATAATAATTGTGGCATATTTATCTGTAGATACCCATAAAATATCTCCGACAAATATCTTCTGAAGACGTTCTGGAAAGCCGTGAAAAGTGAATATGACTTTCCAAATATGTTGTTTAAATATTGAACATGTAGAGAGACATTGTGCGCTACTTTGACGTTTTAAACATCACCTCCTTTTTTAAGGAACGAGAAGGTCACTTATACCATTTAAATTTGATGGGCTGGCAAAATAAATATATAAATTTAATGTTTTATGACACAAAGCTATAAATGAGCCGCGTTCCGGGAAAACTGAGCTTAATGCAGTCCGCACAGGCTAATCAGTGACAACACTTTACGCCTAAACTGGATTTTCGTTTAGAAGAGACTAACTTTAAATGAAAAATTCCATAACAGTGGAAAGTGTCGTCTCTGATTAGCCTGTGAGGACTGTGTTTCATATAAAAGCGTACATACACTGGCATTTCTAAAAACGCATAATCAGTGGAACGTTACAAACACACCAGATATTCCGGACCACTTAGTTGCGGATATGTTAAAAACCATGAAAGTGGTGTATCAAACATTACGTTGGCAGTTAGATGTTTTAAAATTTAAAAGAATTGTATATCTCAAATGTCTGATCTTAAAATGGATACATTAAGCTTACAACCTTCGTTGATTTATTCAGCCCATAAACATACTTGCAGCTGATATCGTTCGTGTCTAGGTATAGCTTATTCGCATTATATGTAACATTACATATTGACTTACTGTAGTAAAGTTAATATCTCATACAACAACAAGTAACAAGGTAACTTTTTATGTCGATATTTTCAATTGATATAAGCATCTCGACGAGATTATGCTAAATGATTTATGTGTAGCCATTAAGACGTATGTATTTCACGTCATCATCTGTTATTTTGAAATCTATTTTTAATGAAGAGCTGATGTTCGAAATGCTAACATTCGCGATTTTTTAATTGTAAGAAACCGAAAATGGAAAAAGGACCAACCGAAGCGTATCAGTGATTCTGGATCGTCTTATAAAGAAATATGCATACACTTTGACTGAAAGACTAGGAGAATTTAAAAGACGTGGCGAAAATATCAGGCATTTTTTGGAAGTCAGTTTCGTGGAATTTAACACATAAAGTGACCAAGTTGTTGTGTAGATCTTTTTATAAAAGTTAGTCAGTATATCCAGCACGTTTTGTGCTTTGGTAAGGTTTTTATCCTTTTCTAGAAGGTTTTGCGATGCGTTTTTTCCACCAAAACTTAGGTACTTAACCATCTTCCGGCAGAGTCTTGGTTTTGACGTGCTTTGTGTTCATATACAGTGTGTCAATGCAAACTGTAAACAGGCGTTTTAAATACTATGTCAGTTAAAAACAGCTGAATGTTTTGGTCAGTAAAAGACGTTGCGAATTGAGTAACCTTGAAACGAAATGGCGTTAAAAAAATCTTAGAATATATTTCTATTGTCATGGAAAAAACTGTTCATGCGTAAAATATTTAAACGAGTTATCACTGTTATATAATTGATCGATTAATAGCAAAAGTCAAATGGTTGTTTGAAGTTACTTTCATTTGTTCTAGAAATCATATTATGCAGTGTTAAATGTGCACAGACACTTCAGTGACCACTCCAAGTAACGTTTGCTCACATCTTGACACGCATTTCACCGAAGCTTAACATGATTGTTGTTTTTTTTTCATTAATTTTCTGACCCAGGGACGTCAGAAGCAATCGGTTAGAAATGTAATTTATAGCTGCCATGAAATATCCATTTACTATTGATTGAGTGGCTGTATACGGAGTTCTTACCATGAAGAAACGGCTTCATTGCGTATTCAGACTGACCATAAAACCAACAATGTCCATAACAGTTTCATTTTCACGAAACAGCAAACAGTAAACACCAGGCATGAAAAATTAATGTGTGTCATAAATTAAAAAAAGAATGTGGCACGTACATTTCTTAGCATTTGCAGTATTTTCTTTGCACCTGTGCTGGTTATGGGTTTTTATGTAAATTTAAAGCAATATTTCCTTTTTTATTTTTACACAAGACATTTTATAAGATCAACTTATTGATTTTATTTCAGAATGACCATTCAACCAACGACGAAGATAACAGTTTCATTACTAGTAACGAAATATCAAACCATGAACACGACAATTTAATGTGTGTCATAAAGTTATATACAATATAGCAAAGACATTTCATAACATTTGCGGTATTTTCTACGTTTGCGTTTGTGTTGTAAATAGGATTTAATTAAAATTGTATACCAATATTGTTTTTGAAAGTTTGGAAAATGAGACAAGAAATGTTAAAAGATAAACTTTTTGCTTTTATTTGTGTTTCTAATACGATCATGTCGACCCTTTTTATTCCGCACATTTGAGATTTTAGTTTTGATCAGTTTGGAGGTTATATAAACTAAAATAAAAATATTATCATAACTTGATTGTGTATTGTATTAATGTTTTGCGTGCTATTTTGCAAACAATGTTATTATCTGATCAAATTCAAATTTTGAGGTTGTATGATCATTAAATTTCTTTATATAATAACAATCCGTTTTAGGAAGTACAACCAGTCCAATCACTTTCGAGATACGTGCAAATATTTCTTTTAAGACATTAATATTGTAACGGATAGTAGGAGGATAAAGTTACAAACACGCCATCAATGATAGAAGCTTTAAAGATTGTCTGGATGGGAATTAATGACCCGAGAGAATGGTATATAAATGATAGATATTCTCATTAAATAACTTTGACCTTGTTTATAACGCATGCCACGACTATATAAAATGACGTTTCTTTGTAAATTAGACGGATGTACCTACCTAGTTCTTTATACCGACTTTAGATTGTATTCCTTTCAAACGTCAAATTGAAATGAACTGTTGTAGAACTATTACAAGAAAGATGACATATAAAACCTACTAACCCTCTAGATTCATTGCTCATTTAATAAAACACTTCCGGCCTTGTTCTTCACCTCGGGAATTCAATTGTCTCGTTTATTAATGCATCTCCATAAAGAGTTGGTACCTATATATAGGCCATCTTTGATCACAGGGGCATGGTATGCACGCCCTTTGTATAAGTTATTTTAAGACGTTAGTCTATTTCAAACATGTCACCATCCTGTTTTAAGCTCGGGGCATAATTTTATAAAACGTTGAAGAGAAATACTATACGCTGTTAAATACCAAATATAACATCTGGTGACCATATGGTATCAGAACACTTTTTTGCATATACTAAATATTAAGAAGTTAAAAAAAGTTTTGGAATATACAGTAAAGAATGAAAAAAACACGTCCGCATCTTCAACTTCAAATAAAAAGAAACAATGGCTGCAAATTTGATTTCTGTAAGTTGAAAAGTGAAGAAGAACACATACGGACAAGTTTGTGTCTACTAACATACGGACAGACAGACGTACATGGTGACTTCAGTATAAGCCTTCGCCTCGTAGCGGGAGTAATGATTGAAAATACGTATCATAAGTATTTCAATATGGATTTTAACACAAAGATTATGCAATTTAAATTCTCTCAATTCAATTATTTAAAAACAAAAATCTCGACAACTCATTGATCCTGTGTATATGAACGTGTAATAATACACGTACCTTTACAACATTACCGAGCCCTATTTTATAATAATTAATTTATTGGATCGGGTCTGTTTGAATGTTAAAATCCCAGATTCAAACACTTTGACATTAAACTAGTAAATATATGCTCCATCAATTTTATGTACTTGTGTGTACTAGTCAAAAACAAAAAAATAATAACAAGAACCTGCAATTGTATTTACAAGGTGTTTGCTGGATACAAAAATTCCTTTTGAGTAATCGTTGTTATGTTATGTATGTTGGAAGCTAGATTAATGAAAGTCCGTACGTTTATTTAAGTGAAGTAAATTTTTAATCACGCTTACACATACCTATCTCGCGTGATTGGTCAAACGCTCATGTAATTATATAAAAGAGCATTTTTCAAGTCAAAATATATCAATTGTTGACTGACTTAATATGACTTGATTAAAAGCATACATCTTCGAAAGTAATATATGACGGTATACGTCAGTCGTATAAGGCCCTTTCCCCATAATGAACTGTAATCACATTAACATGTTCAAAGATTACAGTATTTGCACATAGATCTCGTTGTAACAAGAACCACAGAGCGACTCCCAAGACTAATAACAGATGTTATTTCCCGGAATAATCCTAATGACAAATACACTCTGGGATCCCCATATGCATCTCATAAATTGTATCTCCCTTCATAAATTATATCAATAAAATACCAAAATAAAGATGGTCACCAAAAAGCATAATTCTAACTTATTTTTGTACCTTTTCCGCTAATTACAAAACTTTTTTTTATCTCAAAGTCATATCAAATTGCAGACGATGTATCGTTTGATAATGCAATCTGTTTGCTATCATTTGCAAGTCCTAATTCTAGAAGTACATTTAGTGCATGTCTTTACCAATTACATAATTACAAACTATGGTTAATGTTCTGAATGTAATAGTTATTATCAAAATCCTATTTTTTTTAAATCTTATGATACGATTGTAATAAACAACCAGATAAACATCATGACGTTTGTTTCTATTATTTTTTGTATTTATTTAAAATGACCAATCATTTTATTTTATTATGTGACGTAAGTGGTAAATTGCAGAAAAAAACAATTGCTTTGGACGGGCAATATTATACAAAAGTTGTTTATCTCGTACGTCCATTACAAAGTCATGAGTTCATCATGGTATAGACGGCATTACTCGAATGTTGAAAGGAATACTAAGTTAGACACGTACAGTTCCGTTTAGAGTACTTAAACAGATTAAGTTTCAGCAAGAATCGACGACAAGTCATTTTTGTCCTACCTCAGGAATGAAACATGACAACATAATGCCCTCTACTAGGAATAATGAATTCATTGAATAATAAGAAGTGAAACAAAGTCATTAACAGACCACTGTTTTGTCAATCACACTTACTTATTTTACCATTCTACAAGTCCCCTAAGCCGATAGTTTTCACGTTTTGTTTTACTTCTTCCACAGCGTAACATTGTCTATTGACTGAGAGTTGGTAATTAAATATCTCATGAACAGGGCAATAACATTAAAGTATTTACTGTCGGTATTGTGAAATGCTTTTAGGTCAGTATCGTGTTATTAGTACCATTTTTTTAAATTTATGTTCACAATGGGCAATAATTTGACAAGTATTTAGTTAGAAAGGTTCTATTTACGATCAAAGTAAATTGCATTTCGTATACACATGCGTTTATCATGGGAATTCTTATATTTCACACTGGCAGTCATGTTAGGCGACTGAGATGGTTTTGCAATGTTTATTTGTTACCGATATTACATAGTTGTCTCGTAACACTATTAAATTCAAAGTGACACACATTTTCCGAAAGTGTTCAGCAATTTCATAATGTTCAATCTAACGTGAAGTCTTTAACACAATCCTTTTTCCACTCTATCGTAAAATATTCTTTAGTGATTTGATATAGTGATGCTTATAACAACATCAATACGGTACTCATACATGAACAAAGGCCAGAAATGATAATTATCATAATATCGCACAGTTGCTAAACTGTGTCTTAATTTGCTCGATAAACATGCATAATAGTGTTCTGTACGTACATTTGGAGGCAATTAGCTTTACAAATATTATAAGGTCATTAATATACAATTCATTTATCGTTTGCGTATTATGTGTTATCTCGTATTATCACACACTCCATTTTAAAAAACATGTTTACACTTTCAATACGCCATTAACATAAAAAACCTTCTTAATATATTATAATTGAGAGTGTTTTTAAACACTCGAATACAAACAGATTCACACCACAACTGCAGCGAGCAGTGTCGCAGAGAACACATCGACATGGATATGTACAGCAATTGGTCTTTTATGAGAGGAAACACGACGACAATAATGGGAATGATTCAAATAATTCGTATGACCATTTAGCCAGTACATCATTCATTGTGACAGGCTCCCTTAATATACGAAGCAAACACGTGTAAATCACACTTCTTTATTTCATTCCAGATTATAATACTTCGTCTGCCGCGGATACGGATTGGCAGTTCCAACAACTCATGTGGACATTTCCAGATAGACGGCTAACTTCAGAACCTACCGGACTTGTCAAGAACACATGACTTGATATAGTCCAGTAAAATGGGTTCTTTTCTTGGTTACACTTTGTTGCATGGGTATGCAAGTCACTTATACTAAATGATTTCGCATTTTGTATTTTAAAATGACTGTATTAAAACCAATGAATGTCTAGTTATGTAATATGTTATGTAACACGCGTTTAATTTACAAATGTTATGGCAACCTCCCCGAAGAGAACTAACTGCTTTTTATTGTTATAATACAATATTTTAATTCGTAATTTGTAATTTCTTATTTCGGCTTCTTTATGATAGTGCATGACGATGATATTAATATTCAATTGTTTTTCAAGACATTACAAAACTGTCTCGCTGATTAACATTCAACAATCTTGTAGTTAAATGGTAAGAAAGTTGAAGTGTGTTCCTTTTAATTGCTATTTAATGGGATACAATGAAGTTAAATTTGACTTGCATTTAAATGTGTTATGAATACCTCTTGGGCAAGTGTGATGATTTGAGCTTCTTAAAACCAGTTTAAACCCCTTTACGCCTTGAATTGACCGATCCAGAGCGCTGAGGGGTTTTGTATACGTCTGTGTGTTTGTTGTGTAGTTGTGTGTCTTGTCTAGTACATTGATTTTGTGTTTCATGGTTTGGTAATCGGTTAATTGCTATTAATAAACTAACACATGCTTTAATAGTTCATCCCGTACTGGTGCAACCGAGGTTTCACTCTCTGTATATTTGTAAACTGACCATGTTTGGAAAAAATGCACTGATTTTCAAGAAATTAGAACAAAAGTAACAAACCGATTATCCGTCCAGATCATGCAGTATTTACCTTGTGATAGGAGTGGTTACCACTAGGGAAGTTACCAATACGAGGAGTTGTACTTGTGACGGGAGTGGTTACCATTCGGGAGTTACCGCTAAAAGAAGTTGTTCTTGTGACGGGAGTGGTTACCACTCGGGTGGTTACCGCTACGAGGAGTTTACTTTTGACTGCATTGGTAACCACTAAGGAAGTTACCGCTAGATGAATTTACTGGTAGCACAAGTGATAACCATTAGGTAGATTACCGCTTCAAGAAGTTTACTTGTGACGGCAGTGTTTTCCACTATTAAAGTTACCGCTACGTGGAGTTTACTTGTTACGGCAGTGGTTACCACCAGGTAAGTTACCGCTAAGAAGAGTTTACTATTGTAGGCAGTGGTTGCCACAAGGGACGTTACCGCTACAGTGAGTTTACGTGTGACGGCAGTGGTTCCCACTATGGAATTTATCGCTACGAAAAGTTTGTTCTTGTGACGGCAGTTTTTACCACTGGGGAATTACCGCTTCGAAAAGTTTTACTTGTGAAGGCAGTTGTTAACACTAGAAAAGTTACCGATAAGAGGAGTTTAGTTGTGACCGCAGTGGTTACCGCTTCGGAAGTTACCGCTACAGTGAGTTTACTTGTGAAGGCAGTGGTTACCACTAGTTGTGTTACCGCCGAGGGAAATATGTGTGTGTAACTGCAGTGATTACCACTAGGGAAGTAACAGCTACGAGGTGTTTACTTGTGACGGCAGTGGTTACCACCAGGTAAGTAACCGCGACGATGGGTTTACTTGTGAGGGCAGTGGTTGCCACTTATGAAGTTACAGCAACTAGGAGTTTAATTGTGATGGCAGTGAAAACCTCTAAGAAAGTTACAGCTACGAGGTTTTTTAATGTTTCAGTAAGTCATAATACCTTGTGGAATAAAAGACTGATGTTTGATCCGGCTGTTGCAAAAGGAAAGTATTTTTATAAGTTTTTGTCGTATTTTGTTTGTCTTTCTTGTTTTGCAGTTATATTGCTTCTTGATATTTATTCCATCGTAAGCATTCTGTAAATAATTCGCTTGCAACATTCTGACGTTACATGTTAAATAGTAATCATAGGATTCATAATCATGGAAAGATAATTACTTGAGGCAAGGCAAATACCACTGATATTGACTAAAATATTCGTTGGATAATCTTTTTTCTGGAGATTTTGTCAAATCGTGAAAAACGAAATATTCGTTGTTGCAAAAGTGATATTCTAAGCAGCGAGATGAAAAATATGTTCACGAAAGACTACAATATTTAAAGATTTGAACTGCATTAAATAGATTTGCAGTCAGTAATTTGAATGGATAAATATAATGTTTTGTCTTACATATACGTAATGCATGTATACGCATGCATCATCTTAGCTGTAAGAGTTCCGGACTCAGTTACTTTATCCTCAGAAAACCACGCCATCGTGAAACAATAAAACATGGCGGTTATTGGATTTGTGTGTCTTAAGCTGACAAACATCGTTTGCACGCAAACCGTCACAGGTTTTTTCGTGTTCGGATTTTGTTTCAAATAGACAATTGGTCTGTATTGTTAAAAGGATCCTTAAAGTTCATAATTATTCCATCGTTTTATCTAGAAAATAAACGTATTCTTAGCTATTAGATTCCCGTCGATTTGCTTTCTTCGCAATAAAACATGTCAACATGACTTTCTCTTGTTACTTTATAGCCCATATAAATGACATTTACACTTTATGTCGGTATCATCAAATTATTTAATTAAATAAATAATGTATGCATTTCAACCGCCTTTTTGAAACCATATTCTGTATAAATGTTTTGGTTATATTGGTACGCTTGTTCATTTATTTTTTGCACAAGGATCACAATTTTAAAAATGTTTAAAAGATGAACGAGATTTGTTTTGCAAATTGCAATTTGTGCTGTTAATTTAATTATTAATGTTAACGATTTATTTTTAAACTAAATTGCACATGAATGTCCGTGTCACTTCATTTCAATCGAAAGGGGTACAATTTCCCGGATGGCACAATCTTTACGCAATGTGTCTAATGTGTTAAAGCACTTCCACTAGAAAAGATATACATAATATGTATGAAAAATAATGGACATAAATCAAAAGATAATATTATGTCTCAAACAGCTAATTAACTGCATTCTTATTTGCTTTACATACATTCAAATCGTTTTTTAAGTATGTTCAACGAACTAAGCCGTTACGGTAGAGATTTCGTGTATTTCACTACAATTTAGCATTTATCACCGGATATTCACGTCAAAATAATATAATACGAATCTCCGTTTACACTACAACTTGCATTCATTAATGCATACGCAATTTAAAATGACAAAGCCTAGCGACCCTATATGCCTGAGAGTGTTGTATTTATCAACTTATTGCATTTACAAACTCACACCAACCAGCGACGTCGCACATAGCAAATTTCACGGATCAGTTGCATCAGCTTACAGGGAACATTAGGATAATAATGAGAATGATGTAATTATTTCGTTGAGCAACTGAATCAGTCAAAGTGACAGGCTCCCTTAATAACGCCTCAAAACTGTATAAATCAAAATACTTTATTTCATTCCAGAAAATAATACGTCGTCTCCCGCGGATGCGGACCGGACGTTTCAACAAATCATGTGGACGTTACCCATTGTCGGAACGAAGAAGTGTTCAGAACCTATCGGACTTGTCCAGGACACATGTCCTTGTATAGTCCACTATAGTTTTGTTTCTTAATGAGCCGTTGTCGCATTTGTGAGTATGTACGTTACTACTGATACGGTATGTTTTCACATTTGCACCCTTCTGTTCGAAAAGTACGTTTGTCTGATTATCATTGCTTAGTTGAGCAATATGAACTAAGCAATTATGACTATTTCACGCCCAATCGCGTTCGTTTACAAACGATACATTTCATGTAAATAATACTTGTTAGCAGTGTATGATAGTTGTGTATGAAATAAAATACGTTTCATAACTCTATGTAACATCTAAAATTCGTACCTTCTGCATGGTTATGCAATATTCGTTCGGTTGTCCTCAAAGTGAAGCTTGACATTTATTTTTTACGATAAAACTTATTTTTTTTTTATTATTCGATTAAGGGTATCAAATAATGTTAACATTTTGTATTGTCCTGCTTCCTTTCTTTTAGAAAACAAATGTCTTTAAAATAAATTATGGCTAAAGATTGTATGTTTTATGTTGTTCTTTCTTTGTCCGAGGGGAGATAACAACACTTATGTGATTATATTTTAACTATTTTACTTGTTACACATTATTTACAATCATAAATGCGTATATAATGCATGTATGCATAACTTGATTCTAAATAAGTATAACGTCATCAAAATATGTTCATTAGAGTGAAATGTGTTAATGAATGATTCAGAAAAAAAGATTGGGGTTTGCAAAACTTTGAATATTAGATAATTCTTAATTGTTCGGTAAATTTCTTTCATTTTAAGTTTGGATGCCGTATACCATAACACAAGAAAATATGCGAAGAAACAAACCAAACAGAAAATCTTAAACCTTAATTCACCAATGAATATGGAAGTAAGATGAAATACCGAATGGTAAGAACGACTTACGTTTGAGGATGGTGGATGAACGTCCAATGCTCGGCAATTCTGGTTTTTGTTTTTGGTTGGTCCAACTTCGTGCAATTTTGCAGTTATGATACAAAATGGCCTTTATTCTATAGTCAAAAGTTTGTCAACAGTTCTCTCAAAACATTCGCTGATAAATAACAAGAACATCAGCCATTACAGGCTTCATAATCATGGATATTTCTATGCGATAATCACTGGTGGCATTGCAATTTGCACTGGTAATTACTCGTTCGATACATTTTCGTCAGATTTTGTAGAATCGCGAAGAAAACAATATTCGCTGGAGAAAGTGGGCAGTCATATGATCACTACCAGATACATTTCTTTTCACATAAAAACTATACAATAATAACAAACTTTACGTCAACACAAAGGTACTTGAAAATATTTTTTTTGGTCCTGATATATATAATAAAAGAAAAGGTATGTTTAATCATAGATTGGTGCTTCCTGCTGGCAACCACAATGACATATGTGTGCATTATTCGATCTTTCATGCTGTTGCATAGCGTTATTAAATACACCTGTGAAATCATCGTTGGATACATTTTCTTTTATTATATATATATAAGGACAAAAAAAATCAAGTACCTGTGAGTCAACATTGTTATGTTGCAATAAGTCAAATATATAATTGGTATGTGGATACACTTCATCAGCATACACTCGTTGTATCTAAATCTTTCTCCGCTTCCAGATAATCATATTTAATGCCTGTTGATAATCATAAAATATTACCAAAATAATATGATTCTATTTTACTTTCGAACGTTAAGACGGACATTCCAGCTTAGTTGGTATACAGAGCGCTGAAGGATCTGGTCCCCGCCTAGCCACATGACTTATGATGTAATTGGTAATAGAATCGTCATTCTCTACCAACTTCTGACACAGCTTGCACACGAAAGATGAGAGCGGGTCCACTGACCATAGTGATATAACTGGAACACTATTGGAAACGTCGAAAAATTCACACAAACAAATTTCATAGCATTATGTCCGTGTATGAGTTATTGAACTAATCTAAACAATATTTCAGTCGAAATGCGCTTTTAGATCAAATCAAATAGCGCTATGTCCAAACATATATATATTCTTCGTACACGAATTTTTGAAACCCATACTCGGCTATCATTTCGTTTGGCGAATACGAATATTTTGCTAGAGTGTTTATTTGTTGCCAGACAAATTCACAAACAATTAAAAGTAGATTTTCATGTAGTTTAAGTATTTTACATGTATATTGAAGACGTTCACTTCAGTGGAAACGTAACCTTTTCGTCTTAATTCGTTACTTTCGAAACATAAAACTTAAACGCGTGCTCTTGCAATACTTAGCAATCTTGTTTAGAACACAAGTATATCAATAACACATATATAACGTATGGGACCCACTAACATGGTCGTACGTTCACAGCCGAGTGGTTTTAAAGATCAAGTTTTTATCCCGGTTATCGAGTAAGAACGAAGGCCTGAGGCTTCACATTATGCTTATATTGGTAGTTACAATAACTACAATAATTACAATACATTGTAATCAGAAACACGTTAAGTTCATGCAAATCGTCGTAAGCTCATAAAGCATTTCTATGTGTGTGTTTTTGTTTTTATGCAAATGGTCTAATTCTTAAATGGAATGTTTGTTATTGTTATCCCATTGTTTCATCTAGCACACATAAACCTCTTAGCTGATAGTTTCCCGTTTTATTTGTTTCTTCCGCTGTACGACAGACCGACTGTCTGGCAATGTTATAGCACAGTAAAGGGACAGTAACATGATATTTTGAAATAGTCAATTTATGTACAGCCACACAATTAAAGTATCGGCACCTTAACTACACGTGTACTATCATTTAAGAATAATGGAATAAATAAGCACCATATATATAACTGCAGTTGCAATTTTAGAATCAAAGAATTTATGTTGTCATCTGTTTCATTGATATCCGCGGAGTTGACACTTGAATTATGATGGCAATCAAGAATATTATGCTAAACTATTGATAAGCAATCATTGAACGATATTTATCCTTCGACACCAACAAACAAGAACTGACTGATTTATACTCTACACTCGTCGAGAAATACAGCAAACGACAACAAAATTGTAACATGTTTGGTTTCCTCCGACATTTCATGTGTACTCAATCCTTATGCGATGTTGAAATACACAAACAAACACAACGCCTAAATATGTGAAACATTAACCCATAAATTGATGTTTATTGTTAAAACACGACCAGTTTCAGAACAGATATGCTATGCATTGTGTTATAATACGTATGTTATTTAACTAGTTCGTGATTTTTTTATAATAAGAACATTCTTGTGCTATGTTAATGCAACATTTTGTTTTAAGATATCAATCAAGAATCGTTTTATTTTTTTGGTGTTTTCATGAATTGCACAAAAATTCATTATCATCCAAAACCGTACAAAGTTATTACACTTTACAACGGTGAAAGGTAAATAAGTTGTGCAAATAATGTATAATAATAATTGATCGTTTGTGTTACCGAAAGACGATAGTTGTGTTTTCTTTATGTGATCCCTTCATCTTATATATATGGATATGATTCTTAAAATAAATTAGTACATAATGTGTTTTATCACAGTATGGGACAGTGATAGTGTATTCGAATTTTAAATGGAGGGTCAAATGGTTTGCCGACTTTGTACATGACTAAAAAGTTTTTATGCAAAGACATTGTTGGCAATTTTAAAATCTACGACACAGTCAAACACATATTTAATTCTTTACTTGTCAAAAAGTCATATAAAATGTTTCGATTTTTTTTTTGGTGAAAGAACATTCTATTGAAATGAAAAATATAAGATTTTATTAAATGTTAAGTGACGAAATATAGAAAATTATAGGAGACATAATTCCTGACATCATTTCCCACCAGCCTGACTAGAGACCACTTTTTGAAATGTTTAATTTGGTTTGATTTTGAATGTATTTTCAAATACATACAAGAAAGTCATCACACAGAAGTGAAGACAAATAACAATCAATCTTAATAAATAGAGGATATTTGTTGGAATCGTTGGAATATCGATTTTATTTCACGAGTGATCATAGAAAATATATTTTGTCTATGATCACGAGTGAAATAAAATCGATACTCCACCAAATCCAACAAATGTTCTTTTTTATGTTATGCCTTTTTTTACCGTTTATTTACTTTGTAAAATAGTTTAACTTGATAATTTCGCTTGAATAATGACGACATTTCGTCAAACAAATGACGGCATTTCACAGTATTATTCACTTTTACTTCTCACTGTTTGAAACAGTGAAATACCAGTTTTATTTCACTGCTATTTCTCTATAAACCACCGGAAAGCATATAATAATACCTTTTATCCTCACAAATACTAATAAGAGTCAACGGGAAAATGTAACATTTGTTTTGACATGCCTTTGCTCCATGTTACGCCAAGGGGACTATCAGACAATGTCTCGAGGGTACTGATTAACCCAACAATACATTGGAGTTGGTAATCGCGGTACAAACATTATTTTAAAAGTAAGAGTATTTTCAATCCGAACGTGTGCTTATCCGATTCGGATATTGTGTTTCCAAGGCATCTTTCCAATAAAGTTATGTTGGCATTTCGGAATAAATTGATAAGAAAATAATTAAATACTATCGTTAATCCTGTTCAAAAAACTCTTCGTGTGTAAGGCTTCGACATGTTTATGTTAAAATAGCAGATTTCAATGTGTTCATCTTGTCTGTGTTGCCTTTTTATCATTTTTGTCTTTGTGCCTCTTCGTTGTGGTAAACACTTTGTATTGGCCATCACCACACTTCCAGGTTAATATATGCATAATAACTGCTCGGATCAAATGGGCTCTAACACATCACGGCCCTAGTCAGAAGTTTAGGGTCAGAAGCAGCCCCTACCAAAAATATTAAAAGTATTAAATACATGAAAATTTGTTTGCTTTCGGGGTATGGCAGAACTAACACATTTTACTAACGCATTCTCTCTTGAAAAATACATTGTTTCACTATACTCATAAAAATATGATGCTTGCTACACGCCAATGAATGAGTGTTAATTTATATCTATCTAGACGAAATCATTTTCCGAAAATGCAAAGAGGCACAGCTGCTTTTTACCAATGATTGTTAACATGCACATGCGTGCAAACAGGTATTTCATGTCAATCGGAACGTTTGAATAATAATTCAAACAGACATTTTCTGCAATTTATTGTTCAGACATTTTGTATCTTTACTGAACATAATACGGTTATATCCACATATAATAATAATTTAAAATGTATTCCAAAAACTTTATGAATTGATATACTTGGAAGCAAACGACGAGACATGTTATGTGAATTTCCTAGTCATTACCTTTATTTCAGCATAACAGTGTTATAACAAACATCTCTAAATGTTAACTGCAGTCAAAACAAAACAACCACACTGTCCGCACTTCTTATTTATCATGACATAGGGTATTTGCGATGTAAATACGTAAGACTGCAATTATATTACATAAAACATAAAGAAAAAAAGACTCGATATACCATCAAACGCAGCAATTAATAAAGTTTATATAATTTTCAATACATGGAATTTAACACTCAAACATAAATAAAAACAACACATTACTTGAAAGAACCATCAACATTTTGTTTTGAAAAAAAAATCAATTTAACTATACAAAATAAAATATAAGTTAATTATGACAACACACATAAAAATAAATAGGTGTGTATCCATTTTTTTAAATTACATTGAGAATGACGGACCCAAGCACCAACAAGCAGACGTACACAAACATTTCATATCAAGATTGACTTTAAATTACTCTGTGCTTCAAATGACGTTTTCCATCATATCTAACCATTTACTTACCAAGATTCGATCAATTCATCTGCAGATTTAATAAAGAACGGAAGGTCGCGCAAGTTTGTTTGTAAACACAATAAAAGACATTCTGAAATTCGGAAATTCGGTCACCAACACTCTTTAACCATATTCTGGCACGTTTCAAGAACAATAACCATTATAGTCTTAATAATCGCGAACATTTCTAGAACATCATCATCAATGGGATTGCAATTTTTGACTAACGTGAAATTGGCACTTAACATAATTGCATGTCAAGATTGTGTTAAATCAAAATGAGGTCCTATTTGTTTTTGTTATTCGAACCAGACACAATGTTGTTTAAACCACAAACGCCACAACATAGCACACGAATTTCCAGTTTTCTTGAACAAATGAATGCCTTTGAGTCAAAGTTAAAACTGATCAGTAGATCCTGTAACGATTTGAATGCTCGGGAATAGTCATATTTACGACGTATCTCAGTCTGAATCTGTTTATAAACAACGAATCAAAACATTGGGTTGATCGTATAACGCACTTGCACTAAGGAGAATTATACGCTATTTCGGGTTAGTTGTGACGATAAGGCAATGTGTTTGTATTTCATTTAGAGTCAACGAACGGTCCGCAGGCTAAAAGCCGATGTTATTTAAACGACAAAATACATTGAGGAAGTGAGAGTATGAACAACATTCCAGTGAATGACTTATATAATGGTTTTATGTTTTATATGGGTAAATTAAAGCTTACTTCATATACAAAATCTTTAAGAATATAACATATATATAACATGTTTAACAAATACTTTCTATAGTTATGATGTTTATAAGTTAGCTTTAAAAGAGCTTTTACTTTTTCTCAAGAGAAGAAAAGTCTGATCGCTGTCCTCGCAATTGTCAGTTTTTTCGATGTTAAACATCACTTTGTTGTTACATTCATATTGTTTTTTGCTAGATTTCCGTTTGAACATATATTTTTTGATCCGAATTAACATTAACTTTACTTTCTTTTTCGAGCAAATCATTTGTCTTTTCTCTACATCTTATCGTTTATGAACGAGTCAAATATTCCATGATTAAATTTGAATGCTAGGCGTTCCGTGTCTTAACTAGAAACGACCACAATTAACACAAATTTAATGACCACTTTACAATACCCGAGCTTATTTCGAACTTACTTATCAAATCGTGCTTGGTAAATGGAAGACGATTATACGGTGTAACGCGGAGAACAAAATAAAGTTAATATCCGCTATAAATGTCATTTCCGCAAACATATGTGTTTTATAAATGATAGTTGTAGACCATTGACTATAAATTACTTAATAAATACACGGTTTTGGGAGCGATTGTTTTTTTTAGGCCATCTCATAAGGCAATCATAATAATTGATATGAGATACGGGAAATTGAAGATCTCTTTCAGAATGCACTTTTGGAAAACGTTAAACATGTTATGTCGCTGTTAAAAACAGATCCTAAAATATACATCTCGTTCAGAAGATCAATACACTTGCAAGTTGTTTGGAAACGTGTTTATCCATTCAGAAATCGTTGACAGTAGTGTTATTTTTTTAATATGAATCCTACAATATGTGTTTGTTGGTCAATAAACTATGTTTATTTTAAACATATGTTATCGTATTAGTAATGACCTTAAAAATGCACTTAACAAGAACACCAGACAATACAGGCTAAATAATCACGGATGGACATATTTAGGAGATTACCAGTCCCAGGAATTTATCGCTATGCTAATGAAATCGTATATAATAAAACATTCGCGTAGATTTAGCGGAGAATACTATGTGTTTATGTCCTCCATAACTATAAACATGTTTTTTGTTCAACGACAAACAAACGAAGCGTTGTTCCAGTTGTTGATTCATATCGGTTATATGTCTTATTGTTAAATGGATTCGTTAAATGCATTGACACTCAACCCTTTTCTACTCCAACACAGATTTCCTGTCGTCTTCTTCTTCCACGGTATAACATGCCACCTTGATTGACGGTCGGTTGTGTTTTAGCATTTTATGTATGTTTAAGGACGTTCTTTTAGGTCGGATTTTTTTTATGGTATATGCTTCATGTATGGTTATCGCCAATTAACATGCATGCTTAAAGTATTGATATTATAACGTTTTGTTCAAAACCAAAGTAAAGTCATTGTGGACACATGTTTATTAGATCGTATGAATTATTTTCTTACAAACCCCGCAGCGTCAAGCAATAATACGTGTGTAATATTAATCTTTGGACACTCATAAAATATCTCCAACATATATCATCTGAAGACGTCCAGGGAAGCAGTGAACAGTGAATATAACTTTCCGAATATGTTGCTCAAATATTAAACATGTTGAGAGACATTCTATACTACTTTGACGTTGAAAGCATCACTACCTCGCAAAAAAACCATAAAATGGACGCATAGTGGTCTGCAAAAATAAAATAATTTAATTTAAGCTACTAGAAGTTCACTTGAATGTTATAAGATGCAAAATGTAATGGCCTGGTAAAATAAATGTGAATGGTACTTTATGTGCATGTAAACGCATTTGCATGTTGTTTTTCTGAAAATTATCATCTCGATCGAATTCTGGGAAGTTTGAAATTTGTATTACCCAAAGCCATCAATGAGCCTCGTTCTGGGAAAACTGAGCTTAATGCATGTGCGAAAAGTGTTAACCTTTGCAGTCTACACAGGCTTATCAGGGACGACAATTTCCGCCTAAACTGGATTTTCGTTTAGAAGAGACTTTCTTTAAACGAAACATTCCATAAAAGCGGAAAGTGTCGTCTCTGATTAGAATGTGAAGACTGTGTTTAATTTAAATGAAGACATACAATGGCATTTCTAAAACACATAATCAGTGACACAAGTGATACATTAAACATAACGTTTTCATTAGGATTATGCTAAAGTAAAAATAACTTTAAATCTGAAATGTGTGACCTTAAAATGGATCCATTAAGCGTATAACACCCTTTGTTTTATTAAGCATATTATCATACATTCAGCTCGTATCTAGGTTTACTTTTATAGCATAATATTGTTCATTACATTGTGACTGACTGTAGACAAGTTAATATCGCATACAACAGACTGTAAGAAGGTTACTGTTTTTGTCGGTATTTTCAATTGAGTGTCGTGACGAGAGTATGTTGAGTGGTTTATATGCAGCCATTGAGGTATTTTTCTCCCACGTCACCATCTGTTAGTGTGAACGCTATTTTATATAGAGCAGATGTTCGAAACGCCTACAGTCAGGATTTTTTAATTGTGTGAAACCGAAAATGGGAAAATGAACGACCGTTGCGGATCTATGTAAACGAATCGATTGAAAGACTAGGCGAATTTACATGGCGTGATTAAAAAAAGCATGTACCTTTGTGAATTCAGTTTTGAGGATGTAAACATGAAAAGTGGCCAAGTTGCTGAGTGTGGGTCTTTTATAAAAGTAAGTCGGTTTATCTATCATGTTGTGTGCTTTGGTCGAGTTTTAATCCGTTTGAAGAAGGCTTTGCATGCGGTTGTAATCCACCAAAACTTAGGTACTTAACCATCTTCCCACAGAGTCTAGGTGTTGACGTCCTTTGTGTCCATATACAGTGTGACAATACAAACTGTAAACAGGCGTTTTAAACACTTTGTCAGTTTACAAACAGCTAAAGTATATGGTTAGGAAAAGACGTGGCGAATTGAGTAACCTTGAAACAAAATGGCGTGAACATGTTTTGGGAATATGGTTCTATTGTCATGTTGGAAAAGAACTGGTTAAGCGTATAATATTTTAACGTGTTAACACTGTTTTATAATTGATCAATTAACAGCAAAAGTCAAACGGTTGTTTGAAATGTTTTTCATGTGTTCCAGAAATCCTCGTGTGCATTGTAAAATGTGCCAACCCACTTCAGTGACCTCTCCAAGTTACGTTTGCCCACAACTTGACACTTATTACACCAAAGCTGACCAACGTTGTTGTATTTTCATTAATTTCCTGACCCAGGGACGTCGGAAGCAATCGGTTAGAAATGTAATTTATAGCTGCCATAAAATATCCATTTACTATTGATTGAGTGGCTGTATACGGAGTTTTTACCAATGAAGAAACGGCTTTATTGTGCATTCAGACTGACCATAAAAACAACTGTGTCCATAACAGTTTCATTTTGTCGAAACATCAAACAGTAAACACAAAACACGATAATTTGATATGTTTCATAAATTGAAAAAGAATGTAGCACATACATTTCTTGGCATTTTCAGTATTTCCTTTGCATTTGTGTTGGTTATGGGGTTTTATGTAAATTTAAAGCAATATTTCCTTTTATTTTCTTATTTTCACACAAGACATTTTATAAGATAAACTTATTGATTTTATATCAGACTGACCATTCAACCAACGATGGTGATAACAGTCTCATTTTAACCAAACATCAAACCATTAACACGACAATTTAATATGTGTCATAAAGTTATATAGAATATAGCACAGCCATTTCATAACATTTGCGGTATTTTCTACGTTTGCATTTGTGTTGTAAATAGGGTTTTATTTAAATTTTATAGCAATATTGTTTTTGAATATTTGGACAATGAGACAAGAAATTTTAAAAGATAAACTTTCTGCTTTAATTTGTTATTGTAATACGATCATGTCGACCCTTTTTATTCCGCACATTTGAGATTTTAGTTTTGATTAGTTTGGAGGTTATATAAACTTTAAAAAAAAAACATTTTTTATCCTAACTTGATTGTGTATTGTATTAATGTTTTGTATGCTATTTTGCAGCCAATGTTACTATCTGATCACATTCATATTTTTAAGGTTGTATGAACATTAAATGTCCTTATATAATAACAATCCGTTACAGGAAGCACAACCAGTCCAATCACATACGAGATACTTGCACATATTTCTTCAAAGACATCAATATTGTAACAGATAGTAGGAGGTAAAGTTACAAACACGCCATCAAAGATGGAAGCTTTAAAGATTGTCTGGAGGGGAATTAATGACCCAAGAGAATGGTATATAAAGGATAGACATTCTCATTAAATAACTTTGACCTTGTTGATAACGCATGCCACGACTATATAATATGACTTCAAATCAAAGAAACAATGTCTGCAAATTTGATTGCTGTTAGTTGAACAGTGAAGAAGAACACAAACGGACAAGTTTGTGTCTACTAACATATTGACAGACATACGTATATGATGATTCCAGTATAAGCCTTTGCCTCGTACCGGGATTAATGATTAAAAATACTTATCATAAATATTGCAAATAAAATGTTCATGCTACGCAAATGAAGCAATCTAACACGACTTAAATTTCGACGCATTTAGAGACTTGTTTTAAGTCATTCATTACTTGCAAGATGGTGTCCAGCGACATTTTGTAAGTCATAACATGTCTGCAGAATGTGAAATGTGAAATTATACCTTATTCCACATATTAATACCATCACAATTAATGGATGTTAACACAAAGATTATAAAATTTAAAGTCTCTCTGAATTCAAATTCAAATTCTTGTTTTTTTTTATTCTCGTCAACTCACTGATCCTGTTTATATGAACGTGTATAAATAAACGGAACTGCACAACATTACTGAGTCATATTTTATTATAATTTATTAAATACTTCATTTGATCGGAGTCTGTTTAAATGTAAAAACAAACAACAGATTTACACAGTTTGACATTAAACTAGTTAATATATGCTCCATCCATTTTGGATATACTTGTGTGAACTAGTAAAAAACAAAACATAATAATACCAATAACCGGCAATCTTATTTACAAGGTATTTGGTGGATAAATAAATTCCCTTGAGTTATCGTTGTGACTGTATGTTTGTTGCAAGCAGGATTAACGAAAGTATGTACGTTTATTAAAGAGAAGTACATTTTCAAACGCGCTAACACACAGCTATCGCGCGTGATTGGTCAAACCGAACCATGTATTTATATATTATAACATATTTAAAGTCATAATATATCAAATGTTGACTGACTTAATATGATTCGTCTTTGATTAAAAGCTTTCATCATTCACAATGATATAAAAATGTATACGTCAGTTGTAGAGGGTACTTGTCCTAATAAACTGAAATCACATAAACATGTTTAACGATAACAGATGCATTCCTATAAGACGCAAACATGTGTAAATCGCAATTCGTTCTTTCAAAACAGTATCTGCACACATATCTCGTTGTAACAAGAACCACAAGGAGAGACCCAATACCCATAGCAAATGTTGTTTCCCGGAATAACCCTAACGACAAATACACACTGGGATTCCCATATGCATCTCATAAATTGTATTTCCCTACTTATAGTATACCGTTTTTTGTCATATTTATATCAATGAAACACCAAAATAAAGATCGTCACCAAAAAGCATTATTAAAACATTATATTTTACTTTGTCTGTTAAATACAAAACGCTTTTTTTTATCTCAAAGTCATATAATTTTGCAGATGATATATCGTTTAATAATACCATGCGTTTGCTATCATCTGCAATACCTTATTCTAAAAGTAAATTCAATGCATGTTTTGACCTATTATATTATTACAAATTATGATTTAGGTTGTGAATGTTATAGTTATTATCAAAATCCTCTTCTTTTTTTAATCTGATGATAAGACTTTAAAAAGAAAACAAGATTGTCATCATGCTGTTTGGTTCTAATTTAATTTTTGTTTATGTATGAAGATATTGTTTTTGATTTTTTTAATGTGACATAAGTTGTAAATTGCAGAAAAACATTTGCATTGGAAGTTCAACATTACACAGAAAGTGTGTTCATCGTACGTCTATAACAACGTCATGATGTCATCATGGTATGAGCGACATTTCTCTTAATTTTGAAAGAAATACTAGGCCAGACACTGACAGTCCCGTGTAAAGTTCTATTACAGATACATTTTTAGCAAGCACCTATAACAAGTCATTAATTCCTTCATCAGAAATGAAACATGACAACATTATGTCCTCTATAAGGGATATTGAATTCATTCAAGTCACTGTTTTGTCAATCACACTACATTATTGAAGCTTTTTACACGCCGATTTATTTCATGTCTGTTTTACTCTATCCACAGCTTAACATTTAATATTGACTGGCAGTTGGTAATGCAATATCTCATGAACAGGGAAATACCATTTAAGTATTTTGTGTCGGTATTGTGAAATGCTCTTTAGTCAGTATCGTGTTGTTGGTACCATTTTATTTAATTTATGTTCACAATGGGCAAAAAATTGAGAATTATTTTAGTAAGAAAGGTTCTCTTTAAGATCAAAGTAAGTTGAATTTGGAAAACACATGCATTTATCAGAGGAGTTCTTAAATTTTACACCGACAGTCATTAAGTTTTGCGATTTAGATGATTTTTCAAGATTTATTTGTTACCGTAACCGTATGACATATTTATCTCGGAACACTATTAAATACAAAGTTAAACAAATTTTCCGAAAGTGTTCAGCAAGTTTATAATCTTCAATTAAACGTGTAGGCATTAACCAAAGCCTTTTTCGACTTTGTCGTAAAATAGTCTTTAGTGATTTGAAATAGTGATGCGTATAACAACACAAACTCGTTACTCTTATATGAAAAACGGCCATAACACGGACATATATCTTTATGTCGCAACATCTGCTAAACTTTGTCTTAATTTGCTCGATATAAATGTAGACTGTTGCCCTGTACAATACAAACAGATCCACTAGACAACTTTGCAGCGCGAAGTGTTGAAAAGAACATATCTGCATTAATCTAGATATTTACATCAATTGATCTTTTTGGAATGCGAACACGACGACAATACTGAGAAGGATTTATTACATTCGTATGACTATTTAGCCAGTATATCAGTCATTGTGACGACTCCTTTCATATGCGACGCAAACTTGTGTTCATCACAACACTTTCTTCCTTTTCAGATTATAATACGTTATCTGCCGCGGATACGGACAGGCAGTTCCAACAAATCATGTGGACGTTTCCCATTGTCGGAAGGCGGCTGTCTTCAAAAACCGAAGGGACATGTCAAGGACACATGGCTAGATATAGTCCAGTAAAATGGGTTCTTTTCTTGGTGACACTTTGTCGGATGGGTATGCACGTTAGTACTGTTTAATGATTTCTCATTTTGTATTTCAAAAAGTCTGCAATAAAACCACTGACTGTCGTGTTATGTAATATTTTATGTTATCTGCACTTAATTTACAAATGATATTGCAACCTCTGCGCAGAGATTTGAGTGGTTTTTATTGTTATTATGCATAACATGTATTTTCTTTCGTAATTTTTTATTTCTTATTTCGGCTTCTTTATGATAGTGCAAGACAATGATCTTAATATTTTATTTATACCAAGAAGTTTAAATACTGTTTCGCTGGTTTGGATTCATCCATTTAACAATTGTGTAATTAAATTGTAATAAAGTTGATATTTGTTCTCTTTTATTGGTATTAAACGTGAATTACGATGCTATGAAGTCAATTTTTATTTGCATTTAAATGTTTTATGAATTCCTCCTGGGCAAAAGTGATTATGTGAGCTCCTTTACACCAGTTTAACCTTTGAATGCTGGGAAATTTGTCGTCTGCTAAAATGTCATCTGCTGAATTTCTAAAATTAGCATTTTCTTCGATTTTTTTTCAAAAAATACTATCAGAAAAGCAAACAGTTTGGATCCTGATGAGACGCCACGTTCTGTGGCGTCTCATCTGAATCCAAACTGTTTGCAAAGGCCTTCAAAATCCGGTTCCAGCGCTCAAAGGGTTAAAACCCCTAAAGCAATATATTGACCGATCCAAGGCGTGAACATTTTGTACACATGTTTGTGTTTGTTGTGTATTTGTGTTTCTTGTCAAGACAATTTGAAACATTATATCTGCACGATACAAGATAACCAGTAATTACAGGATTTATAACCAAGGAACGTACATGCTTATAGTTAAAGGTAGCAGTGCAAATATCACTGATATTAAACGTAACTATTCTTAAGTTAGTTTTTTTCTGGAGATGTTGTATAATCGTTAATAATGAAATATTCGTGTTTACAAAAGTGCTTATTCTAACGAAATACTTCACTATTTTTAATTGGCATGCATTAAATAGCTATTTTGTAATCGGTCCTAGTGCTGTTTTAATGGATAAAGATCATGTGTTATCTAGCACATACCTACGCATGTATCATCTTAGATAAAGATCATGTGTTATCTAGCACATACCTATTGGTCCTAGTGCTGTTATCTACAAACCTACGCATGTATCATCTTAGCAGCTGCTGCATTTCCGGACTCAGTCATTTCATCCTCAGTAAACCACGCCATCTGACCTCCGGACTCAGTCTCTTCATCCTCAGTAAACCACGCCATCTGACCTTTGGAAATCATTAACTTGGCGGGAATATGATTTGTGTGTCTAAAGCTGATAAACATGTTTTGTCACGCAAATCATCACAACTTTGTAGAACGTGTTTTCGTATTCTGATTTTCTATTATAGACAATTTGTCTGCATGTTAAAAAGGATCCTTAAAATTAATTTTTAGCCCATCTTGCTGTCCAGCAATTAAACGTAATCTTAGTTCATAGATTCACGTCGAATTTTTTTCTTCGCAATATAACATACCATCACGACTTACGCTTGTTTCTTTATAGCCCATACAATGGCAAATAACATCAGAACATTCTATGTCGGTATAATAAAAATGATTTTATGTCTCGATTAATTCTAATTCTTATTCTACTTCCATAAATGCTTCAAATCAACACTAATAGTTACACTAAATCACTTGCAATGCCCTTACACATCTAAGAATGGATATTGTCGTAAGTGTAATATATATTCCAGCGAATGACTGTAAGACAATACACGATAACATTAAGCTCGTCAATTAAGAATATTGTACCTAAAATGCTTGTTTTTATTTCATTTTTCTCAAACGAGAACAACAAAAATGATCTAATATAATATTTTCCAATGTCGACTGGCAATACAGCAAACGGCAATAACATTTGGAGGTATTCGGTGACATTTAAAACACGGATGATCTGATTCTGAAACAGTCTGATGCAATTGGTTCCGATCTGTCTTTGTCCGAAATAGAGCGATCTCACAGATTCAAGCAAACCCCTTGACATTATAGTCAAGTTTACGTCGTACAGAGCAAGATCAAAACTGTTCCTAAGCCGATCGAAACTGAAAGACAGGCTATACGAACACGTTCGTAAATGAGGACCTAACTTCCAAGAGTAGCTCGCTGTTATTCAGTGCGAGGGCCCTAGTGAAATCCGGTCGCCTACTTCGTGCATGGTCGTCCGACGATAACATTCTAGTCTAGAACTCGAAGTCCAAAATCCTGAGAGTCAACCATATTGACGACTTAACGTCATACAGATCTGACGGCTCGCAAAGTTGAATTTCCATTTATCAGAGTTCTTTAAAACAATAACCAGGGTATCAACGATCTTTTTTTAGTTAATTAGGCTTAAAGAGAGGTTTTATGGGCAACATGGCATTTTTACTAAAAAACAATTTTAATATGCTATCACAGCATGCCCTCAACATAATTGTTTGTGTTATAACTTCTTAAGTTTGTCCAAATGTTTTCTTTTTATAAAAATATGTCCAACTGCTGGCACGCTATAATCCGGAACTAATTGCATTCTGTTTCTCGATATCTCAAGTTATTGAATTAAACAGGTGCTGCGATCCGACATAATACTTGTATATACACAACTTAAACATTTTCTGGTCAAGGATATTATTTGTGTTTGTTTGAAAAACTGAGGCAGTGCTGTGTTGACCATAAAATCATGTTATATAATCATTTGTCATATTGTATGTGTAATTGTTTGTGATGTTTGTGTGTCTGTTTTTTAATAACTATATTGGTGTATATAATGTTCTTGTGTTACCCCACCACCAACCCTAAACGTGGATCTCAATTAAACATCACGTAATTACCATTGTTTATATTTTAATGTAAAAGCTTTTGATTGTTGGGTGTATTAAATGTGTTATACTATGCGTATATAGTGGGATGCCCTCACATACCTATTGACGAGGAGAATAAAATATACGGAACGGAAAAAAGTATTGACAATTGCACATCATGTTACTAACACCACTTTTAACGGCAATTAATTATACAGAATTTTCAGGGCTACGTAGTATAAAAATATAATACTCCTTTTCGGCCGTCTATTTGAAATGAAACAGTGGACGACAAACGAGATTATTTGTAACGCGCATATAACAAAATTGAGTCAACAGTGTACCCTGATCATAGTCTTTTAACATAACGACAGCATAACGTTTAACAACATACATATCATCAATAGCACTGGTAAATTAGGTGTGAATATTTCATTTCCGAGTGGTAAATTAGGTGTGAATATCTCATTTCCGAAGACTTAAATCATTGCTAAACTATTCCCCCGTAAAAAACGGCTATTATCTGTTAATACAGTAACGTGAAATTAATATTAATATCGAAATACTACTACACAAAAAAACGTGGATCATTACGTTATGTAACGTATAAAAGGCGAGTTCAATAAAATCCGAGAATCACTATTCATACTGAAATAATGGATAGTAATAATAATACATATAATTATAATTCACATGTATAATCCCTTAGTTCTCAGTAATTCACATGTATAATCCCTTAGTACTCAGTACATTTTACTCATTATATATGCATTTTAGTACAAACTGCTCAACGTGGCCACGAGGTTCACATGGTAAATAAAAGTAATTACAAACCATGTGCGTACTGACATAGAGAGTGTGAAAACATAGGCTTAATCTTATTTACATGTTCTATAGATTGAATAGATTTAGACATTGTGATAAGATATTTTAATCGTGCATCATGAAGAGAAATACACCGTCTGCCGCGGACTTGCCCCGAAGAAATTAACTGTAACAGTTCAGTCACATGACCTTTCTCTGTGTAACTAAGTACGCCCCTGCTTTAGCGAGTGTTTTTGACAGTTATTAATCTCTCTCTATTGATGCAATCTCGTCTCCTTGTTGTGTGTAAATCTTTTTCATTAAACAACGCCTTTTAGAAAACATAATCGGCAAAGACTATATTCAAAGTATTGCGATATGAAATTTGTAATCAAAGTTTAAAAACAATTGTTAAAACAAATGGCAAATTAACAATACATCTGAATAACGTAAGTTTTTTATTTGGTAAATGCAGGTTGACAGCAATATGCACGACACGATGAGACACTATCTGGCCAACCTAATTGTCCATGAGTTAAGCTCGTCCAATCACTGAACACGCCTATAACATTTAAGTGACCTGATCATTAATCGCGCAGGCGCTTGAATGGTCGTGTCCATGCAGAAAAACAATTATCTTTGCTATGAAATCAATTCTCTTTTAACAATCAGTAGCACGTTTTAAGGAAAGCAACATTTCTAAGACGTCATCATTAATGAAACTCAAGTCTCCACTGGCATGGAACATAATTGCACCACGAAATTGTTTTTAAAAAGAATGGAGTAATAGAGGCCACTACTTTCATTTTCTTATCCATAACCATAAAATACTTTTGTAAAAATCAAATGCCTAACTTTTTACACGTTTTCCAGTTTTATTACAAATGCGTATATAGGTCAAATTGTCCATTGTAAAATGGATGTTATACGGAATTTGTTAAGGCAATGCCCGTAAGAAATATAAGCAATGTGCAACTTTTACCAAAGGTCAAATCTAAGTAGAGTTTTAGGCTGGCTTCAACTATATGTACACAGAAACAATATATTAATCACAACACGTTTCTAAAATATTTATTCAACGTTATTATTCCCATGATACGTTTATCCTAATTTTGATACACAGATCCCTGAAATTGGAATGATACACGAAATATTATTTCAATCCTTTTAATTCGCAATATTGATTAGAATAGTGAGTAAAAGTGCATACAAAAATCAAGAGATACCCTAAAACATGTTTGAGGGATAAATACTTCTCGCGAAACGCAATTAAACGTGATGTTTTAATCGTATTTCCCCCAATAAATGTGTAACCCAGGGTTAAGGACTTCGTGATCATTCTCGAAATATATCATGCTTTTTAGAATGTTTGTTTTAATTTAATTGGAAAGGGCTTTGTTATCTTAAATAGAAATTCGGAAGTCTTAACATTCGGGTTGCATGCTGTCAGTATGATAATAAGCAGCACTAGTTTAATGATGTATACGATTTGTATGTTATACACGTCTGGATGTAATGACAAGTCATCATAACTGCATTATCGACTTCCTTTGAGGCCATATAACTGCCATAATTATGTCCGAACTATCAGCAGTGTTAAAGGTTAGAAGATATTGCACTGCAATAGGGCTTATCTATGTCTGGTCAGATTGACCTACCATTGACACGAACCACAATTTATTGAAAATTGTTAAGACAGTTAGACATGTTCTTAAGGTGCCACTCATAACATAGATAAAATAATGTGTTGTGGACATCTGTGCTTTATTTGCTGTTTGTTCATATGAACTTTATTCGCATTTACGGATCACACATCATGAATCATGCTCGCTCAGTTCGAGCTTTTAACACGAGCCCCCAAAATGGTCACACGTTAAATAGCAGATGTCAGTTATCAAAATAATTCTATAGAATTAATACGTACAAGAATCGATATATATTGCATTAACATTCTTTGCCGATTTAGAAGATTGAGATGCTTTTATATTTTTTATCGGTAAAATAAACGTATCTAAGAATCTTATTTTCATGTATTACGCTTTATTGTTTAGCATAAATTTAAAGGTTTAACAAACTGTTGATTTTTTGTGAACTCTATATTATAGGGTTTTAATGCGCTCTAACTTTATTTATATTCAGATGACTTTGAACTGTTAGTACAACAATAAGTAGGTATATCACGAAATCAGACGTTCTGAGTTGGTTGTGAAGTTTTTGAGGTTCCGTCATCTTTGCATTCTAATCGCAGTTCTGGAACTGTTAAACCATATCCGATACACCATAAAGACTTTAGTTTTAAGCCTAACGATCACGATTTGGAAAATACTTTAACTATGAACGAGGATTGTTTTTCAAACTTCAACTGGTGTGGTTTTTTGTTTATTGCATTATCAATTTTAATGAAATATTTTATAAATAAATTGTACATGTATGTCCGTTATCTTTTGTATAGAACTGTGTATAATTTCCCGAAGTGGCAATATTTCCGCCATGTGTAAAATCGCTTCCTTCAAAATATAGATCGATATTGTAAATTGAATAAAACGTGTAATATGTTGTCATTTACGAAATAAAGTTTCGCTTACACTCTCAAAACTTCGTCTTTACAAGTTTATAATAATAACTACGTATTGAGTTAGTTGTAATCATTATATTTTTTTGCGATTGTTTAATGATTGTTTCTTGTTTTATCGTTCACTGCATCCCATTTCGCCTTGTTTCCAGTCTATTGTCACTGGTATTAAAAATAATTACCTAATCTTTTTCTAAAGATTGTTTTCAAATAAATAAAATATAAAATATTCGTTTGCAAAAGTGGGCACTGATTTTTGTCTTCAAACTTTCAACACAATGTCAAAAAACGTTCCTGCATTTGCGGATATTTTATCGGTCAAAGACCTTATTATTTCGTTCATTGGTATCCCACTATATTATCTTAAACGATACATTAAATTAAGTACCTATGTTTCACCGTAGCGAAGAGATTTCCGGTTTGTTTTACTTCTTCCGCGGTGTTACATGCAGTATTGACATACCGTTGGTAATAAAATATCTCAAACAGGTTTGTAACATTAGAATATTCCCTCTTGGTCTTGAAAACTAATTGTAAGTCAGTCTTAATAAACTTAATCTCATTTTATTGCATGCATCTTGAACGTCTATTGCAAATAAACACAAATGGTTTCATCATTTCAGCTTGACACGAGCTCTTTGAGATCCGCGTAAATTTTATTTTAAACATCAATTTATTAACCATTGGAATTCTGAAACTCCATACCGAACATTTTGTAGTCATGCAATCAATATGATTTGAAAGGTCGCCGTGGCGTAGTGGATATGGTTTCCGCCTAGCGACCGGGAGGTCACGGGTTCGATCCCCACTGTGTGAGCGTTCTTTAGTTCTCCCCCATAGACACCAAGTACTGGTTCTAGTCCCAGGAAAAGGACTCGAGAGCGTTTCAAATAAGCCTTAGGATGTCGATGCAATCGAGCTTAAATTAATATGTTTAAACTAAGATGATTTTGAAATGAATATATATTACGGTTAAAACTTTTTACTTCAAGAACACTCGCAATTCAAACCGACACATGACTTGCCGACAGTCAGCGTTCAGCATATCAATAAGTTGCAATTTATGTTGTTGACATTCATAACACAATATTTAACATTAAGAAAAATGTTGTTTAAATAACTAATTTGATATATTAGAAAACACCACTACATAGAAATACAACAGTTTTAGGAAAACAATTTTCATAAAACAATAGATAATATCGTGTATCGAACATTAACTAAACTGCTCCCAAATCAGCTCGAACGTTATTTAAAGGATACTTAAAGAACTTTAAAATGAAAAAAAAACGTAAGTGCTTTGTGTATTTAAAATCAAGTTAGAATTTGCCACAGGATATTCTAGTACAAATAATCCAATATGATGCTCTATTTCACACTTCAACGTGCATACATTAATTCATACGCAATTTAAAATTCCTTTTATAACTTAACGAACTATATGCCTGAGAGTAAGGGTGCTCCCAAAAATATTAAAGTATCAGGATGGTGTTCTCCAACTCTCCATTACATGATGCTAGTAAGAAAAGCTGAAACAAAACAATTTGGCTGTAAATTACAAAATTTAGGACTTGCTCAACTCACCCTATGCTGCTTGAGATAACTGTCGTCCACCACATGTTAACAATATCAATAAAGAAGTCCATTTACTATCTTGGCCTACCTTAAATTTATTCAAAACTACTATGTCATCGAAAAAAAAAATATATTAGGAATCTGTAAATAATTAAAAGAAGCTATGTTATATAGAATTAATACCCTTACTGAACTATCTGTTCCTTAATCCAAAGTATATCAATATCTCGTTACATAAATACATTTTATATATGCATATATACTATGCTTGAATATTTACATGTATACATTGTGTGTGTGATGATATTACTTAACCGTTCTTTTTTTCTTTGCCATACTTATGTTGTAAATGGCTAAAGGCATGTTTTTATAGCCGATTGCCAATAAACTTTGAACTTTGAACTATCACGAATTGACTTTTGACTTAAGATTATATTTTTTCTGTTACTACTTGTGTGATAACATTTTCTCTATTTCACGTGTTAAACATTATTTACTATCATAAATGCGTATATAATGAATGTTTATATATAAATTTCTACCAAATAAATCTTCTTGACTTTCTCTGTTTCACTTCTAACACGGTGGTGCGGTAGTCGAGTGGTAACACTCTGGTCTACCATTCCAGAGGTCGTGGGTTCAATCCCTGGCCGGGGAACTGGAAATTTCAGAAATGCTTAAAGTGTTTCCCACCGAACTAGAGATGTACTGGTATGAAACCCAGGAAATTCTCGTGTGTATCGGTGCTATACACTGAGCACGTTAAAGAACTAATGGATCTATTCGCAAAGAGCTAGGGTATCGCACCCGGATTCCTTGTATCTCAATACTGTCTCTTATACTTGCTGTCTCTTCAGCAAAACCAAAGGACCCCATTGGTAATGAGTGCTTGCAGTTTCATGGGTTATCCTTGACTGCAAGGTCAAAATAAATACATACATAATACACAATATTTAATATCGTAAATGCGTATATAATGCATGTATGCATATACAATTATACCAAATTAGGCTTGCGTGATCAGTATATATATGTACATAGATATTACTTTTGTAAATGAATGGTTCAGAAAAAAAGATTGACGGTTGGCAACTTGGTAATGTTTGAGGATTCTTAATTGTTCGATCAATTTTCCTTTAGTTTTTAATTTTGATGCAGTATACCATGACTACAGAAAAGATGCGAAGCAATAACATAAAATCTAAAACATTTCACGCACCAATTAATATAGTAGGAAATACCGAGTGGTAAGAAAGACCTACGTTTGATTATGGTAGTTAAAAGTTTGATTTTCGGCAAAACAAAAATCTTTTTTTTTCTCTACGAAATGTGTTTTGGTTGGTTCAACTTCGTACTATTTTGTAGTTAGGATACTTAATGATATTTATTCCAAAAACAAAATTGTGTCAACAGTTCTCTTAAAACATTCGCTGTTACATTTTAAGAACACTAGCCATAACAGGCTTCATAATCATGGATATTCTAGCCGATAATCATTGGTGGCATTTCCATTCCATCGTTGGAAAAAGTGGGTATTCACTACCAGATACAATTCTTTTCACAGAAAACTATAAAACAATAACAAAAATAACGTTAAAATTGTTATGTTGCAATCGGTCAAACCGCATATACTTATTGTAACTGAACCTATGAGTACTGTACTGTATATACATATGCGTAATATCAGCTTGATGGTTGTCGTATTCACACTGCTGTTTATTGTCATGAAACATGGCAGTTACATAAGAAAAGTACCTATTTTGACATGCTTTGTTTTACCTTTTTTTACTTTCCGAGCTTTTAACTGGGACGTCCATCTCAGTGGGTATACAGGGCGCTTAACCCATGTATGCCTAGCGTCTAGAAAAAAAGGCCATGGCAAACAGCGTAGACCCAGATGAGACGCCGCATGATGCGGCGTCTCATCAGGGTCTGCGCTGTTTGCTTAAAGGAATTTCTGTGAAAAAAATATTCTAAATATAGAAATAAATATACTAGACATCCCTTTTTTTGGAAATAAATTTATCCAATTTAGAAGGATGTGAGAGTCCACTAGGCATAAATGGGTTAATGATCCGTTGCCGGTCTAGCCAAATTACGTATGTGGTAATTGGTAATGAATTCTTGTCTACGGTCATTCTCGCCCTACTTCTGACCCAGTTTGCACAAGAAAAGTTTAATTAACATAATAACATTAAATTTATGCAAGAATTTTGACGTATCGAGCAAAAAAAATAAAAAAAAAATTGTATGATTTCCATGACATTAATTTGACTTGTTTTTTGTATCAACCAGAAACACGCTTTGTTCAGGTTAATCGTCCTAGGTTCATAAAGCATTTATTTGTGTTTTGGTAATTTTTATAGACTAATGGTCTCATTCTGAAATGGATCGTTTATTATTATTTTTATCCCATTCTTTTATCTAGCACACAATGGACCTCTTTGCAGATAGTTTCCCGTTGTATTGGTTTCTTCCACTGTATGACATGTTATCAAGTCTGGCAATGTGATAGCCCATACAAGGGACAGCAACACGATATTTCGAAATAATCAAATGATTTAAAGCCGCAACGTTAAACTATGTGTATCCGAACCTTAACTACACACTTGTTATCAACACAGAATCATGGTATAACTGAACACTTATGGTACATGTATGTATAACATTGGCACTTTCAACGCTGTTTAGAATAACAGAATTGATCATTTTAATTAGTATCCACAGAGTAGATACAATAAACACTATTATTTAGTGGCAAAAAAGAATATTATGCTAAAATATGTATTAGAAACCATTGAACGATATTTCTCCCTCGACACCCACAAATACAAACTGACAGATTATCCGCTAAAGTAGTTGAGAAATACAGTAAATGACGACAACATTTAAAAGATTTTGGTTTCTTCCGACCTTTCAAGAGACATGTGCATTCTTTCCCAAAATGACGTTTCAATAAACAAACACACGCAACGCAAAAATGCATGAAAAATAAACTTCATAATTTGATGGTTATTGTTAAAAAAACAACCACTCCCTGAACAGACATTCTGCGTATTTTGTTGTAAGACTTCTGCTATTGAACCAGTTCTTGATTTATTTAAAATATGAACATGTTTGTGCTTTGTTGTTGCAAAATTTAGTTGTGAGATATCAATCAACCATATGTTTTTATGGTTATTTTATGAATTGCATGACATGCCATTATCATCCAAAACCATACACAGTTATTACACATTACACCGGCGCAGAGTAAATTAGAAATGAGACTAATGTATCATTCATTGAACTTCTGTGTTACCGAAAGATTGATTTTTGCTTTCTTTATGCGATCCCAGTACCTAATATGTACGAATATTATTCATAAAACTCGAATAGCATATACACTTCTCGATCAAATTATAAGGCAGTGATTTTGATTTCAAATATTTAAAGCGAAAGGGCAAACTCTATGCCTACTCATAGCCTTAATAACCAAAATTGTGTGAAGGACATTTTTGCCAATGTAAAAATTTACGACACATTGAAAGGCATGTTTTATTATATACTTGTCAAAAATAATATAGATTTGTTGGTGAGAGAAATTCTGTTTCATTGAAAAATATAAGATTTTATTATATGCTAAGTGATGAAATGTTGACAATTATCGGAGAAATAATTCCTTATATCATATCTAAATATACTGAGTAACAAGAGATTACCTNAAATAAATATACTAGACATCCCTTATTTTGGAAATAAATTTATCCAATTTAGAAGGATGTGAGAGTTCACTAGGCATAAACGGGTTAATGATCCGTTGTCGGTCTAGCCAAATTACGTATGTGGTAATTGGTAATGAATTCTTGTCTACGGTCATTTTCGCCCTACTTCTGACCCAGTTTGCACAGGAAAAGTTTAATAAACATAATAACATTAAATTTTAGCAAGAATTTTGACGTATCGAGCAAAAAAAAACTAATTTTTGTATGATTTCCATGACATTATTTGACTTGTTTTTTTTAATTAACCAGAAACACGCTTTGTTCAGGTAAATCGTCCTAGGTTCATAAAGCATTTATTTGTGTTTTGGTAATTTTTATAGACTAATGGTCTCATTCTTAAATGGATCGTTTATTATTATTATTATCCCATTCTTTTATCTAGCACACAATGAACCTCTTTGCAGATAGTTTCCCGTTGTATTGGTTTCTTCCACTGTATGACATGTTATCAAGTCTGGCAATGTAATAGCCCATACAAGGGACAGCAACACGATATTTCGAAATAATCAAATGATTTAAAGCCGCAACGTTTAACTATGTGTATCAGAACCTTAACTACACACTTGTTATCAACACAGAATAATGGTATAACTGAACACTAATGGTACATGTATGTATAACATTGGCACTTTCAACGCTCTTTAGAATAAAAGCATTGATCATTTTAATTAGTATCCACAGAGTAGATACAATAAACACTATTATTTAGTGGCAATAAAGAATATTATGCTAAAATATGTATTAGAAACCATTGAACGATATTTTTCCCTCGACACCCACAAATACGAACTGACAGATTATCCGCTAAAGTAGTTGAGAACTACAGCAAATGACGACACCATTTAAAAGGTTTTGGTTTCTTCCGACCTTTCAAGAGACATGTGCATTCTTTTCCGATATGACGTTTCAATAAACAAACACACGCAACGCAAAAATGCGTGAAAAATAAACTTCATAATTTGATGATTATTGTTAAAAAAAACGACCACTCCCTGAACAGACATTCTGTGTATTTTGTTGTAAGACTTCTGCTTTTTAACCAGTTCTTGATTTATTTAAAATATGAACATGTTTGTGCTTTGTTGTTGCAAAATTTAGTTGTAAGATATCAATCAATCATATGTTTTTTATGGTTATTTTATGAATTGCATGACATGCCATTATCATCCAAAACCATACACGGTTATTACACATTACACCGGCGCAGAGTAAATTAGAAATTAGACTAATGTATCATTCATTGAACTTCTGTGTTGCCGAAAGATTGATTTTTGCTTTCTTTATGCGATCCCAGTACCTAATATGTACGAATATTATTCATAAAACTAGAATAGCATATACACTTCTCGATCAAATTATAAGGCAGTGATTTTGATTTCAAATATTTAAAGCGAAAGGGTAAACTCTATGCCTACTCATAGCCTTAATAACCAAAGTTTTGTGAAGGACATTTTTGCCAATGTAAAAATTTACGACACAGTGAAAGGCATGTTTTATTATATACTTGTCAAAAATAATATAGATTTGTTGGTGACAGAAATTCTGTTTCATTGAAAAATATAAGATTTTATTATATTCTAAGTGATGAAATGTTGACAATTATCGGAGAAATAATTCCTTGTATCATATCTAAATATACTGAGTAACAAGAGATTACCTTTTTGAAAATGTCTTGTCACATTGGTAATAGAAAGTCATAAAAAGAAGTGAAGACAAATAGAAATAAATCTTAATTCTAAGGTTAATGCTCACAAATACGTATACTATAAATAAGAGTCAATTGGAAAAAACTTAACATTTTATTATGCCATACCTCCAATGCCTCCAATGCCTCGAGGGCAGTGATCAACCCCACAAGGCATTGGAGCTGATCATCGTGGTACAAACATTATTTAAATATAAGAGCATTTGAAATCCTAGTTTGTAAATATATCATTCGGATATCGTATGTTCCATACCACCTTTCTAATTAAGTTACCTTAACATTTCAAAATAAAAAAGAGACGAACGCAATTAAAATATATCATTAATTCAGTTCAGAACTGTTTACGACTTCGTCATTTTTACATTTAAGGAGCATATTTGAATGTATCCATCTTGTCTCCTCTTCCATGTTATCACTTTTGTGACCGTATCTCTTCGTTATTGTAAACACGTTGTATAGGCCCATACCATGCATCCATGGTCAATATATGCATTGTTACTTTCGGATCAAGTCGGCTCTAACACATCACGTCCCTTTTCATTTAAAGGCCAGTAACAGCCTCTACGCTGGCCCTACTTATTACGAATGTAATACGCGGCGCAATTATTTGAATCCAACATGGCGCTGGAATGTTGATTTGTTAACCCAACAACGCATACATGATAAAATAGTATGGATATTAAACGTCTTAAACGAAATGCATATGAGAAGAACAAAGTATTAAATGAAAACAAAAGTTTCATTTTAATATTAAAAGATTTCGGTGTTATTCAGTGAATATTGTGTCTCAGTAAAGTGAGAATATTAACACATTTTGCTTGCGAAAGAGCTTTGAAAACAAGGATGTTCTCGCTTTACTCAGAAAAATACGATGGTCTCCACAAGCCAATCAAGGGGTGTCAATTTATCACTATCCAGACGTAAACAAGCAACGATAGGAGGCGAAAGCTTTAACCAATCCCAGTCCTTGTACGTTCATTAGTCATTTCCCGAAAATGCAAAGGGACAAAACTGTTTGAGAACAATTATTGTTAACTGACACATGTGTCAAAACAGACAATTTCTGTCCATCGCACAGAAAACAGAATATTTCTTGTTCAGGCATTTTGTATCGTGTACTGTACAATATTAACTAAAAAGTTTCATCTTATAATAATTAAATATTTATTCAAAACAGATTATGAATTGATGTTTTTGAAAGCAAACGACGAACATGTCAATTTGATTTCGGAACCACAACATGTTTTGAAAGCGCAAGTACATATTTCGTACGGGCGAGTTAGGATTTACGATCACAAGACCTGCAGGGCGATTAGCGTTTGGGGGAATTTTAAACATGTGGATAAAAGTGTAAATATGAAACCATATTTGACTAACCTTTATTTCAGGATTACTTTTGTATAACGAAAATCTCAAAATTTTAATTGAAGTCACAACAGAAACAACACAACTTTCCGCAATTCTCATTTAGCATCACATCGGATATTTTCGCGTTACAAAGGTTACATTTAAATAATATAAAATAAAAAATGAATTAACAAAGAATTATACCATCAAACGCAGCTATAAATACCGTCTATAGCAGTTTAAATAAATGAAATTTAAGACTTAAAATCAATTAAAATCACGAATTTTTTCAAGCACTGTCCACATTTGTTTCTTAAGAACTTTATCAATTAAACTATACAAATTATAGTATTTGCGAAGTATGAATACACATATACAAATATATAGGTGTGAATCCCAAAGAATTTTAATAATATTGGTAATATCTATCCCAAACACCCACAAGCGTAAGTTCACACACATTTCATTAAAATATGAACTTAGTAGATCTGTATTTCAAAGATGTTTTTCTTCATTTTTAGCCATTTTCATACCAAGAATACATTTGTAAAGTTTATGCTTACAGCGTTTTAAATGTAACGCGAAGGTTGATTTGTAAACACAAGCGTTAATGACATACCGCGAAAATAGCCGACCCTAGAGAATACCGGGTTCGATTAATTGTTGTGTTACGTAATTGCGACGAAGTTCAGACAATTAAAGACATTCTGAAATCTCGAACAATCTGTGAACAATACTCTTTTAACATGTGCTGGCACGTTTTAAGAAAACTATCCATTATAGTCTTAAAGACCGCGAATATTTCTCTAATTTCGTGAGTAATGGGCTTGCAATTTTCAACTGACGTGATGCTGGCGTGAAACATTTACATGCTACTATTGCGTCAAATCAGAAGAAGATACTAGTGGGCACCAATTTGTTTGGTTCTTCAAATCAGACACAATTTTGTTTACACAACAAAAGCACCAAATTAACACACGATTTGTTTCAGTTTTCGTAAACATTTTTTTAGTTCAAGTTCAAATGGACCTGTTGATCCTGTATGAATTTAAATAAACCTATGCTCCAGAGAATTCATATGAGTCGTGTTCTGAGAAAACTGGGAATAATGCATGTGCGTTAAGTGTCGTCCCAGATTCCGGGACGACACTTCCCGCCTAAACTGGATTTTCGCTAAGAAGAGACATCATTTAAACGAAAAATTCCATAAAAGCGGAAATTGTCGTCCCTGATTAGCCTATGCGGACTGCACAGGCTAATCTGGGACGACACTTTACGCACATGCATTATGCCCAGTTTTCGTAGAACGCGACTCACATATCTACAACGTGGCTCAGTCTGATTCAATGTCTATACAACGAGTCAAAACATTGATTCGATCTTAAAGCGTGCTTGCACCGAGGAAAATTATATGTCGTTGGGGTTAGTTGTCACAATTAGTCAACGAGTGTTGATGTCATTTAGAGATCAAGAACGATCCCCGGGCTAATTGTGGATGTCATTTAGCCGTCCAATTGAAACGAAAAAATACACAGAAGAATTAAGAGATATCGCATAAAAAAAACTTTCCAATGAATTACGTATATGTTTTATTGTTTAATATCGCCAAAATAAAGCTAATTAAATATTTGAAATATATCAGTATATTCCATATTTATTATATGTTTAACAATTTATATGGTTATGCTTTTTAGAGGTAAGCTTAAAAATAGCTATAACTCCGAATTAAAATCTCTTTCCTCACTGTTTTTGCAGTTTGTTAAATAATATGTACTGCAGATATTTTATTATCTGTGAACACTATATTTCGTTTATTACATTGAACAGTACGTATATCAAAAGTGGTTATGTTATGTATATGATGTAATGCAAAGTGTGCTTGCGTATGTCCGAGATTCGTGTTTATAACTTTCCCTGATTTATTTGTGCTGAGTTCTGAGATTTGTGTATTTCTGCCACCTTGGTGACCCTTTAAAATAATTATGTAAATTAAATGATAGCATTAACACTTGCAATGTATTCTTTTTCAACAATCATGGTGTGATCTATACGAGTACGATGAACACACATATACAAATACATAGGTGTTTTTCGGACTTTAAATGATGTGGTTGATTTACTGTAAATGTAATTATTCCAATATATATATTTATTGACAAAATGGCACAGTTTTGTTCATTAATTGCATTCCTTATTAAACGTTATAGCATATTCCAAAGAGTTATAAAGCCGCAATGAGTTAGATGACATTCAATCAATATTGTAACTTAACCAACATATGAGAAGGTGTGTGAACGGTTATAAGTTAACAGAGAAATGTTTCTTGATCATACTTGTCTCCGAAAGTTAATATGGGGGTTTAGTATCCCTAACGAATTGAATTCCGTTTCCGATGAACGACAAGTGTTTTATTTTGAGGAAAATAGCCAAGGGCAGAAAATAAAAGCAAAACGCAGTTCGCATACAACGGCAATATACAACACGTTCAATTTAAATAAAAGTAATTATTAACTTGCCAGTAAACGTATGCACTTCATATCCCGATATTATCTCATTTGTCTCATTATAAATTACACATAGTTATGAACTAGATGGTTTAAAATGATAAAAACTGTGACGTGATCATTTCAAATCCAATATATTTGTACTTATTTGTACTTTCTTGCACATTTGTATTGATTCAATATATATAAGTACAAATGTATTGGATTTGAATCCTAGTCGCTTCGGTGTCACAACTATACATGACCACAATTTACCCAAATATAATGATCACGTCACAATACCGGAGCTTAATCGAACTTAACAATCAAATATTGTATGGTCAAGAGCAGGCTTTTATTCTCCGCCATACGGTGTAATGTTAGAACAAAACAAAGTTTGTACCCGCTGTTAATGTTTTTTCCACAAACATACTTAATAAGTGCACGGTTTCGTGATCGGTTGCTGTTATTAAGGCAACTCCATAATTCAATAATTCAATCATTTTTTTTATGTGAGATAAGGGTTGGGAAATCGGAGCATTTTTTTTGAAAAGCAACTTATCCCACGTAAAACATATTAGTTTGCTTCCAAAAACAGATTATGAAATATTAATATCGCACGGAAGATAAACCCACTTGCAAGTTGTTCGGAAACGCGATAATCCGTTCAGACAGATTTGACGATAGTGTATTTCAAACAATGTGTAACTAACATTATTCGTGTGTTGGTCAATAACATATGTATGCTTTATAAATATTTGACAGTATCATTTATTAACTCAAGTATTTTAATTGGCCTACCACTCTGTAATACTATATATAGCTCCAACAAATCCACATACTTCGTTACCATTTTTTGCAGGATGTTTTTAGAAACAATTCGAAAAATATGACGTGTTGGCCCTTTATAATAAGGGATTTGCTTTTTACAATACACACGTCTACCAAATTGTCCATTCTCAAAACACTAAAATTTGCAAAGAAATCTTCATTTTAAACAAATGCACTTAACATGAACACCACGCAGTACATGCTACATGATCACGGATGGTGGACATTTTTAGGTGATCACCAGGACCAGATAATTATGAAATCGTGAATAATAAAACATTTGCTTAGACTAGTGGAGACTTATATGTTTTTTCTCGTCTATAACTATAAGGATGTAATGTGGTTGAACGAACAACATGCGAAGCTTTATTCCATTGGTTAATTTTATATCGGACACATATCTCATTGTTATATGTTTTCGAGTAACAATAAAGGTGACGATCCGTAATTATTTACCGATTTTTAAATATTTTTTTCATATTTTATTTATAAAGGTTATCAAAAAACTATATATATATGCTATTTGACATAACCATAAAAAAATGAGCAATACAACTTGTTTTGAGCACAAAATACAGTGTCCTCCAAGTCAATTGTGTTTACAAACTATCAGTTTGTTTACATCGCTGTTTATTTGATCATGCCGAGCGATTCCGAGCCGGTTTTTCGATAACAAATTTTGATTGGTCGCCACAGACATTGTGTATCACGTGAGCAGGTCAAGGGTGAAAGGCCAGACATTCAAAACCAAAATTGCCTCGAGTTCAAAAAGAAGATGTACACTCGTCTGCAAGCATACACACTCGGTCGCTAACACATCTATGTTCGACATACANTCCAAGACTGTTTGTTCAATGTTATTTGTCCAAGGTTGTTTGTCCAGGGTTGTTTGTCCAAGGCTGTTTGTTTAATGTTATTTGTCCAAGGTTGTTTGTCCAAGGCTGTTTGTTCATTTTTTTTTGTCCAAGGATATTTTGTGCCAAGGTTATTAGTCCAAGGTTGTTTGTACTTAGGTTCTTTTTGAAAGGTTGTTTGTACCAATGCTTATTTTCCATAGTTTTTTTGTCTTCAAGGTGTTTGTCTGAATGGTTGTTTTTCCAAGGCTATTTGCCCAATGTTATTAGTGCCAAGATTGTTTGTCCATGTTTTTTCCAAGGTTGTTGACCCAAGATTGTTTGTTGTAGGTTGTTTGTCCAAGGATAATTGTCACAAGGCTGTTTGTCCAAGGTTGTTGGTCTAACCTTAGTACACGGTTGTTTTTCCAGGGCTGTTAGTTCAAGTTCTTTTATGCCCCCTTTTAAAAAAAGGGGGTTTATTGTTGTCTGTCTGTCAACAAAGACAAAGTTTTGTCATAACTTTTGCAATATTGAAGATTGCAACTTCATATTTTGCATGCAGCATGTGTATCTCATGGAGCTGCACATTTTGAGTGGTGAAAGGTCAAGGTCAAGGTCATCCTTCAAGGTCAAAGGTAAAAAAATAAAATAAAAAAATAAAAGCGCCGCATTAGGGGGCATTGTGTTTCTGACAAATACATCTCTTGTTGTCCAAGGTTTTTAAAATGAAAACTTTAAAAATCTTCATCTCTAAAACCACAATGGTTAGAGGTTTAATATGTTTTTGTCCAATCTTCATGAATTTTTTTTCGAATGATATCTTGGCTGAGTTTGAAAATGTTTTGGTCCATTGTAACATACTTATGGCCGCCATGGATTAGGGCAGTTTTTCTTAAAGGTCTTCACAGAAAGCATGTTAACACACTAAAAGTCACACTTTTTGCCTTATTAGCATGAAACTTGATCAGAATATTACTTTTGTTCTAATTACATCTCAGCAAAGTTTGAAAATAGTTCTGGGTAAAAAGCAAATCCAGAAGCCACATTTATTATACAAACATCACAAACTCTGACTAAAACAGTTCAGTTCCTTTGGGTCTATGGTGAGTGACCTGGGGCCTTTGGCCCTCTTGTGATATATAATTGAGTTTCTATTTGATAATTATTCGTATATAATATGGTTTGAAGGATTATTGGGGCAAAAGTATACATACAAATCAGCGTTGTTACTAACTGTGCACCATATGTTAACAGATTGTATACTGATACTACTTGAAAAAGTTGCACCATTTAGACCATGGATGAATGAAAATGCAAATAAGATAATTTGTTACTTGTACTGCAATATCACACACAGTAAACTAGCATTACAATACAATAAATATAGATGTATTATAATACATTTAAGACTTAGAAGTAGTTTTTTTTTCTTTTAACACCATGCAAACATATTAGTGTATTTTTTACATGCTTTTGCTTGTGCATACAACCCAATTCAAAAAGCGACTGAATCCTACTCAAAAACAGGATTGTGCTGTGTTAAAACACGCTCATCAATTGAGCCACTTAAAGTGAAAATGGTCTTATGGCTGTCAGAAATTAGCTTCAGACAACCCTGTGCATTCATCCCGTCTGGTCAGGAGCTGCCATGTCTAAAATAAAGTGACGCAAGGTTTTGTGGTCTCATTAGCCGACAGGGAAGCTCCTTACCAGATTGCGCGGATTTGCAGGATGTTCTGGAGATACTCTGGCCGCATATGCCTTAAGACCCTTTTCACATGACATATCTCATAATANTTTGGGTCTATGGTGAGTGACCTAGGGCCTTTGGCCCTCTTGTGATATATAATTGAGTTTCTATTTGATAATTATTCGTATATGGTTTGAAGGATTTTTGGGGCAAAAGTATACATACAAATCAGCGTTGTTACTAACTGTGCATCATATGTTAACAGTTTGTATACTGATACTACTTGGAAGAGTTGCACCATTTAGACCATGGATGAATGAAAATGCAAATAAGATAATTTGTTACTTGTATTGCTATATCACACACAGTACACTAGCATTACAATACAATAAATATAGATGTATTATAATACATTTAAGACTTGGTTATTTCATAAAAACAGTCAAGAAGATGTACACAAGTATTGTTGATGAAAAACAAAAACACAAAAGCCGAGTTCAATCAATGATACTAGGTGTATGAAACCTATACTGATCCACATTGCGTGGTTTCTGATATGCCCCTGTTTATCTTTATTGCCAAAATGGCAGGAAATGTGGTCATTGTGTCCTTGTTTGTCGTTATTTTTACTTATGGACAATGACAAACGTGGGTGAAAAATAATGAAGGCCATAAAAGGTAATGACATGATCTGTAAATTGTAGTAAAGGTACAATGCGGCAATTCACGGTTGGGAAGTCAGTTACAACGTACTGCCGGTGCATCATTTCTCTCTGTCAATTTTGTTATCATGGTGTCCTGTGACAAGGGTAATATATAAAGTTGTAAATTCATGTTGATTTATTCAAGTAAATAAGCAAATTAGAAGTTTTTTTTTTCTTTTATCACCATGCAAACATATTAGTGTATTTTTTTTTACAGGCTTTTGCTTTTGCATACAACCCAATTCAAAAAGCGACTGAATCCTACTCAAAAACAGGATTGTGCTGTGTTAAAACACACTCATCAATTGAGCCACCTGAAGTGAAAATGGTCTTATGGCTGTCAGAAATTAGCTTCAGACAACCCTGTGCATTCACCCCATCTGGTCAGGAGCTGCCATGTCTAAAATAAAGTGACGCAAGGTTTTGTGGTCTCATTAGCCCACAGGAAAGCTCCTTACCAGATTGCACGGATTTGCAGGATGTTCTGGAGATACTCTGGCCGCATATGCCTTAAGACCCTTTTCACATGACATATCTCATAATATCATTAATGGGGAATTCAATGTCAATTTACCATTTGTTCATTTTAATTTACATTTGAATTACAATCGCAATTTATTTTTACATGTACTTCTTTTTATTGCAATTTGATTATAATATTTACTTTCATTAGATCTTATTCATTCCAAATAAAACAAGACTATTGCCAAGCAATGATGTCCCCTACCAGCTCCACCATTGTGAACATTAAAAAAAAATATATATATTTGTTGCCATAGCAACCTGATTTTTTGACGTAGGAACAAAATGAAATGACATGCATAATGTCCATATTGCCATCTGTCCATGTTTCAAGTTTCATGAAAAAATATGAAGAACTTTTAAAGTTATCGCAGGATCCAGAAAAGTGTGACAGGCTGACTGACTGACTGACTGACAGACAGACAGAGCGCAAACCATAAGTCCCCTCCGGTGAAACCGGTAGGGGACAATAAAATTGAGGTTATATTTCCACTGAAGAAACATTTTTAATGTACAGATATGTATAATGTTTCAGTTCATTTCAATCTCTTATATCAATGCTGTATTATACACAATACTTGCAAACTTAGAACGGGAATTGCACAAATCAATCATTAATTTTACTGTCAGAGAATATATCTAAAATTATTAAACACGATTTCAGTTTTTTTTTCCTGAGGTATAATTTAATCAGGTTGATACCAGTACAGAATTGCAAAACCAGTTTTGACTGTACCACATTCTTTGCTGTACAACCATAAGAAATACAATACCACCCTTTCACAACATATTGTCACAAAAACTAAAAAGGTTAAAATCGGTAAATAATGTTTGGTATGCTGCTGTTCCAGTTTTAAACCAGAGTCAATGATACATGGTAACTATAATTATTATTGGCTAGTGGGCCATTGAATACTTATGATACTCACAGTTAGAGTGTACTATTATATTCTACAGGTGAATATTACATTACTAGTATATTCTATGCTCAACTAGTCAATAAGTGTTTTATGATCATGCTACCTACAGGATGTAAATACATCAGACCTGATTGATGATTCGTATGAAGTGAAATCCCTTTAGAAGCTCTTGTACAACTTTATCGACTTTAAGAAAGCGTTCGACGCGCGTGGCATGATGGTCTATGGCAGATTTTGAGAGGGTTCCACATTTACAAAGGGCTGGTGCAAGTAATACAAGAACTCTACAGAAATGCCAGCAGGGCAGTTCTTCTCAATGGACAGATGGGTGACTTCTTTAGGACATCAGTGGGCGTCTGTTCGGGTTGTCTGCTTTCCCCCTTTCCTGTTAAATCTTTCCTCAAGAAAATAATTCAGGATATATTCCAAGATCACCACACCTCCATCTCCATCCCTGGCAGATTCATCTCCAACTTGAGATTTGCTGATGGCATTGACCTCACGGGCGGAACCAGCTGTGAACTCCAAAACCTCACAAACTCTATGAAGAGCAGGAGCATTCAGGATGGAGGCATAGAGTAGTCAAAAATCATGGAAAACAGCATGAAAAACACCAGTGCAGACATCACCATGAATGGAAAGAAGCTGGACGAAGTGGCCAACAAAGGATGGTATAAGTACCACTGATATCCTTATTAGAACTGCCACAGCAATGGCCAGAGTGAGCGGGTTGTGGACAAGCAGCTCCATCAGGTCTCCACCAAGTAGTCTACATGTATATAGTTCCCCGGTATTTACAATCCTACTGTACGGCTGCAAGACCTAGACGCATTCATGCCGACACAGAATGCAGGATACATGCCTTTGAACACAAGTGTCTCCAAAGACTGCTCCTACATGGACCACGAGTATGTCTGGAACATGACAGCAGCACTTGTTGGCAACTGTCAAACGATGAAAGCTGGCTTGGTTTAGACACGTCATCAGGCACAGCTCACAGTACAAGCCTGTGCTCTAGGGCATGCTAGAGGGAGGTCCCCATCGAGACCCTCAGAAGAAAAGCTGGATGGACAATTTTAAAGAGTGGACGTCCCTCTCCAAGGATGAACTACTCACAGCAGCCAACAAGAGGCCTGACTGGCGGAGAATCTCTGTGTCATCGTCCCTTATTTCCCCCCAACGGCATGATGGGTCAAGGGAAGTATGATGATAACGAGTGTGCAGAAAATATGAATCTTATGATGATAATGAGTGTGCAGAAAATATGAATACTTATTGATAAAACACAATCACAGTTGATAAATTTAAAATCAACATTAAAACTGATAAAATAATACATCAACATTAAAACTGATAAAATAATACATCAACATTAAAACTGATAAAATAATACATCAACATTAAAACTGATAAAATAATACATCAACATTAAAACTGATAAAATAATACATCAACATTAAAACTGATAAAATAATACATCAACATTAAAACTGATAAAATAATACATCAACATTAAAACTGATAAAATAATACATCAACATTAAAACTGATAAAATAATACATCAACATTAAAACTGATAAAATAATACATCAACATTAAAACTGATAAAATAATACATCAACATTAAAACTGATAAAATAATACATCAACATTAAAACTGATAAAATAATACATACAGTGTAGATAAAATGCATTAAGTAGTGATGTAGTTGTAGGACTATAAATAATTTGTTCAATTTGCTGACAATCTTAAGCAATAATGGGCACGATTTTTCATAAAGCTTAAGGTAAATGAAACGAAATTGTATTTCACAATTTCTATTTTAAAGATAATATGTGGTAAAGAAGTTTACAATTTGTTTAGTCTAGACAATCATAAAAACCTTCAAAGTAACACAAATCTAGATAGTAGGCATAGAGCACATACTCCACAAAGATAGGTAACCCTACTTAATGAAGGGAATTACATGTAACAGCATAGTTACCTCCCATTTTGGACAAAAAAAATCCAGCATACAATTTCTGATTCCAAATCAGCTCCAAAACTAGATGAAATGTTCATTGGTCCATAGCATTCCATTTTTATTTGTAACTTTCTGTATAAATATAACTGCAGTGATTACAAAGAAACTAACAGGCAGACACAATATTAGTGCACAAATATCTGAGATGTGGAGGTAATAAAATGAAAAATGCAAACTTACAGGAAAGCGATACAGTATTACTCATGATCATCAATCTGGCTGATTAATATGCACATTTGCATTATTGGTCTCAACTCAAATTATGAATAGAAAAACACTTTTATTGTTCATGTATGAGTTTTTTGGCTAATTTTAACATTTCTTTACTAAAGACTACAAGTTTTGTTTGAAGTTTTTTTTTGGTTTACAAGTCAATCACAATTGACTAATAACAATGAAAATAGAGGTCTAAAAATATGTAAAAAAAGAAACTGCAGTAATCATTTTTTATGTACATCTTGTTGGTAAAAATACAACAAATGCATTGAAATCAGACTAATAATAATGATTTGGTAAATTAACCGATTGGTATCTGTTAATTATCTGTGATGTCATTCCTCTGGGGTAAATCGGCATGTACATCACTTCAAAGTTATAAAGTTCAAAGTTTATTGGCAATCTGCAGAAACAAAATGCATTTATCCATTTACAGCGTACATTCATTATGGCAAAGACAAGGAAACAAAGCATATACATAATAGGTGATAAGGCATAAACACACTAGTTGGTTAAGAATATACAAGTAGAAATTCACAAGTATACATTGAAATATGGGGCCGTGTGTGTATTCCATTTGTTCAAAGCTACACATTATAAAATGCATCAGTGATACTCATAAGAACTAATGCCTTTTCAAAATGAATTGAAATGATGTTCTATGGACACCAGCTGAAGTAATTTGCTTTTTGTGTTGCAGAAGATGGTAGACGTGATTCCTGCCGACTCGGACGACATTCCTTCCAACCTGTTGGGGGAGACATGGAATCTGCCTTTTCAGGAAGACTATGACAGTGTTTCCATGGTAATACAAAATTAACAGTCTATGTCATTAAATATATAAGCTGACCCAAAATGAACAGGATAAACAAAAACTCTGCTTAAATAAAATCTGATTTGGGGGAAATGAACCATGTGGAAGCAAGATTTTTTTTATAATTTCGTTTTGTGAATTTTATGTGCATAAAATCTGACAAACACCTGATCAATTTGTTGTTGCTTAAGGTTTATTTCCATATTCTTTAAATTACAAGTATGTTTGTGAGAATAAAACCATAGAAAAGTTGATTTATGATGATAAAGTTGCTTTAAAAGTAACATGATAAAATTGCTTTAAAAGTAACATTTAGTGATCCTTTTAACTGACATTAAAACAATTTATGGCTTATTTTTGTAACAACAATGGTCTTTTAAAGAAACATTTAAGGTCAGAAAAAATAAAATCTAACAGTGCCTCAAACTCGATTTTTGCTTTTCCAGCAGGACTCTGATCCTTCTGTGATTGTTATGAACGAACCCCAGTTCCTTGCGGACCTCATCACCGAGCGCCTGCAGAACTTTGACCGAGACGAACCACTTAAATCAGACCAGCAGCAGTACCAGTGCAGAAAGTTCTTCAAAAAGATGAGAATGGAGGCCAACGAGAGGTTGCTGACAGATTCTGATTCGTCCCATTCGTCAAATTCCTCCATATTGGAGAGGGAGTCAGACAGCGAAGGCTGCTATCATGTTCTAAGAGAGGCACGGCGGATGCGCAAAAAATACATGAGAAAACGGAGAGGTAAGACTTCTTTTAATGCATAACTTAAAATGGATCTCAATGATCTAAATCATTATTTTGACCTTTCACTAGATGTTTTTATCCCTGAAGGGATATAGAATTGGCATTGTCCGTCCATCCGTCTGTCACACAATTTTGAAATTGGCGGGTGATATCGATTCAACGAATTCGCTTGTTGTATTGTAAATGTCAATTGTAACAGTACAGGCAACATGTCTGTATCCCATACACATTACACAGGTTGGGGCATCAGCCCACGTTGGATATTCATTACCAAGTAAGGAAACCCAATCACAATTGTGTATTGTGTTAGATTGTTACCAATTTTAGATGGCATTCATTGTTTTACATTTTTCATCATACATTTGGTATTAAGTCAAACATAACATGTTACAAATTGTCCATCCCTTTTGTAGTTTGCATACAAGTTGATCACATAAATATTCATGCAAATATTGTGCATTGCTATTTATCATTCTACATTGTATGTTTAGTTTATTCTATGTTAATAACATTTGTTTTTGTAATGGGTGTGGACATTTCACACGGACATTGTACCAATCATATGGTACAAGCAAATTTAGGTCTTACATGAATATCTTCCATAAATGGTCAGTACAGATGTGCTATATGCAAATGTTTACCTCACATGTATTTTTAATATGCATACACGTAGCTAAATGAACTTCAGCGAACAGGTATAGTATTGACTAATGTCGGAAAAATATAAAAAGCCACATTTTAGTTATGATAGCCAGAACTAGCACGCACATAAGACCATGCCTTTTGTGAATATATTGCACATCTGCAATATCCATGGACATTATGTTTGTTAATTATGTGAGGGTTTATCGGACATAAATGTGAAGTATGCATGGCCATTCAATGTGTTGTTTATGTGAATGTATTTTGCACATATATGTGCAAAAACTATGGACATTCCTTACATTGCATACATGAATGTATATTACCAATGTTTGTGCATTATGCATGTCCATTCTATGTGTGGTTTGAGTGAATAAATGCCACACATATATCTGCAGTATGCATGGCCACTCTTTATGTGGTTCATGTCATTGCATATCACACATATATGTGCAATATGCACTGACATTCAATGTGAAGCTAATGTAAATGTATCAATATATATCGAAAATCTATGTGTCACATTCGATGACAGTGTATATGCAGTTAATGTAAAACGATTTTGCACATATTTGTGCATTAATATATGCATGGTTGCTCAATGTGTTATTTGCGATGAAGCGGTAAAAGTCTAAGGGAAACAACTATGAGTTTGGCTAATCAACATTCAAGCCAGGTAATTTGAAATTGCACACATTTTGAAAATTGGTAGTTTGACATTTCTGTATTTCCAAATCGGTAAATATATTTGCTGGTTTATGTTCTTTTTTATTACATGACTTTTTTTTTATAAACTGTCATCATATTGACTTTCACATTATGTGAACCGTGTGAATTTTTCTCGTCTGAACATGTGCGTTTATGACCAAATCTCAACCAAAACATTATTATTCATCCGCGTGCCCGAGTTTTTGAAATGATAAATAATTATACTAACAATTATTATTAAACGTAAATGAGATACGATGAGCATATTTGTGTACGTTTAATAGCGACATCATCCTGGTTGTCGTGGTTATTTGCCTAAAATAGCGACATGTAACAACGAACTATTTCTCTCTAAATCCACTTCCGTCTACATGAATGGCGCAAGAATTGAAATTATTGTGATGAAAATGGCCACGAGAGAAATAACAACAACTTCGAACTGTTTAGATCTTCTTCTGAAAGCAGGTACATGCGATGACAATGTTGTTTTGTATTTAATTATGTTTCTTGAATGGTTCCAACACACCGAAGTGGCAGCTTAATAACTTAAACCATCGAAATAGGTCATGAATTAAACCTCTTGAGAACCAGGAAGTGATCTTTGTATAAAAGACAATCACTTCCTGTTGTTGTAACTAACGTGTCTATTTACTTATTTGTCCTCTAGTTATCTCTTTTTGACTGCTGAACAATCACATTAAATGGTTGGATCTGCCTGATATGTTTTTAATTGTTAAAATAAGCGAAATACGTCAAATAAATGTGTTCATATGCGAACGCCTGCAAGTGACACGAATGACCCCACGTGTTTATCCTAGTTTGACTTTCAAACGTTGTATCAGTTGTTTATAAACGTGTAATTTGCTTTATAACTATAGGTGAAAATAATTGTTTATTAAAACACCCACTTAATCATTTGTGTATATGATTGCACCAAATCATTAAAGTTTTCTTACAATATTTTATTAAACATCCATCCATTGGACCATTATAACTCTGGGATATTTTTACCCATGCATTTAACGTTTTTCACACACTAAAAGCACTCAAATCTATTGGTTGAAATCAAAAGCATCCACATGGACACATTTTGAGTCATAGTTTGCTGTTAAACATATTGCTATAGTCATTATAAATTTGACTTGAAATAATTGGGACCCATTGATTTATTAAAAACCCAGTTTCAAAACATATGCAATCTTAGGACCCATCTTTTCAAATCTTAAAAATATTGCAGCAACCGGGTTAGCTGTCTTGTTTATTTACCACTTGCCTCATACAGATGTAAACATACTTTGGTCTCTTGCAACTTAATAGGCAAAACTTTTATGCTGTCGTCTTTAAGATTTTGAAAAAAAAACAACATTTAAATTGCCAAGTATAAGCATGCAAAACATGAAGACATATTATATATTTAACTGCAACAAAGCTTTCATGGAAGCACTGTATCTTTGCAAAATCTAAGAAGAAATCAGCCTTCTGAAGATCTTTATTTCTGATATTTATAAATACATAAGCCTCTATAGTCTTGTAAGTGACCATGTTGGGTCGTCTGAAAATGGAAATAGCTATTATAAACACTTGAATAAAGATTGAAGTAAAATAGTATACCCATTCCAACTGCTTTATTAATGATTTGAAAGTTCATGATAGTACCGGTAATGATCTCATGACCAAATATAAAAATATAAAGCGCCATCTCTTGTGTGCACTGAGCATGATGTCACTAAACTGCGCATGTTTTTGCGGTGAAAAATCAAAATTGAAAATAGTAAAAAACATCTGCATTTGATAATAAAAAGAATAAAATTTAAAATGATTGGGACAGTTTCATTAGAAAAATTAAACTCATCGAAACATTCCAAAGTGTTTTGAATGATGGAACTATTACCAATATTGGCTAAATCGTAACACACAGCTTTATGACCCTAAAGTCTTTATAGCCCTCTGGATCATGTGTCTAGCCTAGCTTTATATGGACTATAATTATGCTATATGCTATATGGACTATGCTTCTTTGTTAGTGATTAACATAATGTTTTGTCGTATTTACTTTTTGCTGTTCTGCAGAATTGTTATTCTCATTTCAAAACATATTCACTAAACTAGGGCCTTCCTTAGGCTGTTTTTGGTTGCTTGAATTCTTACATGACCTTTCCCACGGCGTCAAAAATTGTGCTGTCCTTATATAACTTGCTTTTATTATTGATTTTTGTTTTAAATTGTTTTCTCAAAGGACAAATACTTTGAGGTAAATAGTTAATGGGAGGTTGAAAATATTAATTGAAGCACAACTAGATACTGTGTTCATAAAACAACCTTTCTCGTTATTAAATATTCAAGATAACTATTTGCCAGTCACTATTATTCAAGTATGTACACACATGTATGTTCGTTTCACCAAGCACACCAAGTATCAGCTAATAAACTTCTGATATATTTAAACACTAGGGCCATTGCCAATTATCTGTTTGAGCCTTCTTGAGAAGTCTGACGGGACCTACACATGTTTTTTAAAGTAACTGTGGTACATTCTTCTTTTAAATATAAGTTTTTTAGCTATGAGATGAATTATCGCAGGTATTCAATTTAATTTCACAAGTGGTAATGAAGTTTGACTGTAATATTTTTTATTAGTATTGTGTGAATCAAGATGATATACTGCGTAGCTTCAGTCTTCACTCTGTCCCGACAGCCTGGGCTATTAAATAATGTGGGCTCATAGAAAACCAATGGCTGAAATAACAACAACACTTCACAAGTTTTTAAGTAGGATAATTTGCATGTAATGAGGCATTTGTCATTTGATGATTTCTTATAGCCAGTTTAAGATTCTGACCTGTCTTTTTGGCATGCTTTATCCTAGATCCCAATCATGAATGCTTGCACAACAATACTTATGATCCTTTTGCAAGAATACCATACTAGTGTTTTATCCAGGCCGTTTTAGCGTGGCGCAGCGCCACGCCCTTTTTTTGTAGCGCCTCGCTGCCCCTTTCAAAGCCAATCAGCGCCACGCTGCCCTTTTCAAAGGCCGCCGCCCTGCCCTTTCATGAGCACCCGCTGTTTTCCGCCGTGCGCGACCTTATTGATAACATCTTAATTGCCTCTTAACCAGGCTTCTAAGCCGACTATTATCAGCGAAGATTCGCGCGGTTGTGAATTAGTCATGCGTGAATAACCATGTGTCAATATCAATCGATAAATTCAGTGGCTTTGTTACACTAATCGGTCCGTAATGTGTATTCCTCCACGCTACAATCCTGCACAGTTACTTTGGAGACTTGATGAAAACCTCGATGATATTCACGTGGAAATTGTGCAATTCATGCATAATTCAGTTATATCAAAACATTTATTTTTAAGCGTAATTAAATTTAAAAAAAAACACCAGTTGTATCTGTATCGGTCTCGTCTTTAAGATGATTAATTATTGAAAGAATTACTGTTACGTATACTAATTAAACAAAATGCGAATCGCGTATTAGCGGACATATTATACGATTTTAAAGTGCTATGCGCACCTGTCGCTTACATCATTTTAACAAGATGGCGGACTATACATTAAAAAATAAATTGTGACTCGGCAAAAATGGCAAATAACGATCGAATTAACGATGGAATTCATACATTTAGAAAGGGATTGATGAAATGCCTCTGATAATCGACGATGCATAACACGTTTTAGATACCAACAACATATTTATTAGTAATCTTATCAGTGGATGTATGTCACGTACACGAGTGTTTGTAAATTGT
>VMBQ01002050.1:0-47227 GCA_007657795.1 Dreissena rostriformis | reverse complement strand
CTAACTATCATAAGGGGACTGTGCAAGCAAAGTTATGTAACTCTGACTGGCATTTTGACAGAATTATGGCCCCTTTTGTTAGTGCTGCAACAATACGCCAAAAACCGTATTGCAATATATTGTCAGTTCAAAAACCCGTATTGCAATATATTGCAATATATTGCTTACTTGTACCAGAATTATAACTCGCCAGCTAATCACCAAAACCAACTTAATTACATGAACATAACCTTTGTATTGTATGTTTAGGTTCTAGTTATATCCTATTGGCAATTCTAGCCTTTTTTACAAAATGCATTATAAACACAATTAACTCTTATTTTGGCTTTACAAAGAATTTTGTTATAAATGAAAGATTAGTATTGTCATTTTGTCCATTGGATATTCCCATTAAACATTAAAAATGCTGCGCAATTGTGTGCTGTATACTGTATAGTGTATACAATAAATCTCTGGGACATTAACATTAATTGATTATAAATATGCTACAAGTACAATATGACCAAGTCATTACTGTTTTATTCAAACTGGTAAAGCATATTTATTGCTCAGTTTACAAAATTTTGTGGTACCGCTCAAGTGCGAGAACAAATTGGATGTTCCGCCACAACATTTGACACCATCCTAACACCGCTTACAATATCCTACCCCTTCCTCGATCTCATTCGTTTCTCTCTTCCTTTTAAGACTTAAATATGCCCAAAACAACACTTTTTTCCCTTGGAATTGTCTATAAAGTCAAACTCGGCGTTCGTTTCGTCTTCCATTTTGAGAACTATTACAAAAGCCAACAAGAAGATTTATATAATAACCCGAAAGAGAATTGTGGATGTTTAAAAGCCGGTCGTGTAACTTATCAGAATACTGTTACGTAATTTGTTTTTGATCATTATTACTTCTGTTTATAATAACATTAATTTACATTTTTATTATGTAATTAATTGTGTTTTTATCGTATTTGCATAAGCTTCATCTTAAATATAACAGTATGACACGCAAAAGCAGGTCTTGCGGACTCCCATGTAACAACGCTACTCCGTATACTAGACTTTTTAGAATGCTAGTTTTACGTTACACATTTATTTTTTCTAAACACCGATTTGTTTTGTTTACTTTGATATCATTATTTCGGATGGCTTTTCTGGGCGAAATGTGGATGATTTTTTTGTAGAATTTTCGTACCGGTATGATGAAAATCGTATCGCAATACAATATGCGGATTGCGTATTGCGATATATACCGATATACAGGTATATTGTTGCAGCACTAATACTGATGAGACGCCACGTTTTGTGGCGTCTCATCTGGATCCAAACTGTTTGCAAAGGCCTTCAAAATTCGGTTCCAGCACTGAAAGAGTTAAGCTCATTTGTGTCTTATCCGGGCATTTTCGAGTCTGTCTGTTGAACCCATTATTTGAATAAGATGGGACAGGGGTTTTCCTGGCCATTTAAGGAAATGAGTCTGTTGTAAAAAAAAATTAATAAAAAAAATGGTCCAAATAAGAATTTACCAACAAATATTGATAAATTTCTCTTTTTATTTGCATTGAGAGAACATTTGTTAGCAAAAGTAAACATGCTTCCACTCCACCAATCAGGTTTTTGACTTTGGATGGTAGTTTGAACGCTAAGATCTTACTACACTTTTTTGCTCAAATAGAGATGAAAGTGTTAAAAACACTTTATTATTTCTCTGATATTGATTGATGATTATCAATAAATGAACATGTATTTTAATGGTTCTTTTAATCTGGAGGCTAATTTTGCTTGTTTGAATATAATGCAGACAATCATTTTTTGAATATATGACATTCTTTTGAAAATTGTCATTTTTCCAAAATGCAACCCTCGTATATTTTGACAACTCGAGTCATTCTGCACAACTCGCATTCAGGACTTTTTTCCTCTATTTTTAGAAAATGCTTCATTGCAAATTAAAGAAATTTCACGTGGTGAATGTCTCCATTTTGCGGGAAAATATGTAATAAAACTACTTAATTGGGTAACAAAATGTATGTATCATTTGTATATACCATTAAATACATGTAGAGCTTTAAATTGGCATTGAAGCCACATGATTTACATATACAACACAGGTTTCTACCCTTCAAACAGCTTGTGAACAATACTTTGATTACACAGATGACTTATCTTTCNAAAAAAAAAAAAAAAAAAAAAAAAAAAAAAAAAAAAAATCACATAAGTTAAGTGTATGCAGGCTAGAAGTGTATGCAGGCTAGTGCATAAACAATGCACCAGATGTTGATAAATTGAAATTTATAAACTCTATACAATAATGTTTACAGTTATAAAACAATGTTATATATCTTTCATTAATTTACGCCTCAATCAAAGAAAGCAGCACAAAATAGTTGCTCTGTATGTATGCCTGTGCAAAGTTTCCAGGCTCNATGAAAATCGTACAGTCTCCCTTTAAAGATAGCAACTTGATATTTGGCATGCATGTGTATCTCATGGACCTGCATATTTTGAGTCGTGAAAGGTCAAGGTCATCCTTCAAGGTCAAAGGTTAAAACAGAAAAGAAACAAAAAACGCATTAGGGGGCATTGTGTTTCTGACAAACACAGCTCTTGTTACCTTTGGGATTTCTCAATCACAAGTTTAATTGTCATCAAATCAATAAATGTATGGCAAATATGCATTCACCTGTGAAAAAATAGTTTACCTAATAAACAGGTAAGGTTATTTTTTATTAAAATAATTTCTGCAGGGCAAAGTTGTAAAGCGTTTTCATATTACCATGTAAAATGATGCACTGTAATGTATGGCAGTGATCCAATCTTAATGCGTTTCTCTCTGTCTCTCTGCATTATGCAGCATTTCCTTTTCAGAATAACAATTCTTAGTTCAAATTTTGTTCATAATCTAGTCATCATTTAACTCAGTTTATGCATACATTTTGATAGATCAATACAATAATGCAATGAAATAAATCAGATTATATGCCAAATGTGGAATATAATTAATTATCTTACTATGCAATACTATCAGCAGTTCATTCTTCATGAACCCGCATGAATCCCATTGTGGACAGTTATCCTGACAAAGCAAATCTCCTGAATTTTATTTCCTTGTTCGAATGCCGCTTTCTGATTGGTCCAGCATCTGCCGGGGAATGTGATAGAAATAGTTGTTTTCTTGGAAAATCTTGGAAAAATCAATAATGGGACATGTTTCGCATGTAGGTGATTCATATGTGAATTGTTGTGTTTCTGTAACAAGTGTTTGGAATTGTTCACATATTATTGTAAAACAAATATAAAGAGTTTTCATAAGGATAACAGATATGGTTGGTATAAAGGTTGCTATTTGTTACTTACTTGTGCATTCAATAACTATACAACCTGTTTGAAGTTTTGAAAATAGTGTTTTAGTTACCGTCTAGATAAGAACATCTTCGGGAGCTCTTATTTGTTTTTGTTAGTTTTTGTTAGTTATTAAAACCTTGTTAGTTATTAAAACTGTTGGTAAATACCTAGATTTATATTATTAAAAAAGGGTTGTTCTGTTCATGTTGCAAAATGTTTGTTTCGTTTAAGCTCTTAATAATACATGGCTTCCGCTGTCGTTCGCCAAATTCGCCAACGGCGAAAATTTCGCAATTTCGGCAAATAAAATAATCATTTGGCGAAAATGCGCGGCGAACATATTTTTCTGTCAAGAACCGTCCCAGATTTTATACCGTAGACTGCGGTAAAANAAAAAAAAAAAAAAAAAAAAAAAAAAAAAAAAAAAAAATCACATAAGTTAAGTGTATGCAGGCTAGAAGTGTATGCAGGCTAGTGCATAAACAATGCACCAGATGTTGATAAATTGAAATTTATAAACTCTATACAATAATGTTTACAGTTATAAAACAATGTTATATATCTTTCATTAATTTACGCCTCAATCAAAGAAAGCAGCACAAAATAGTTGCTCTGTATGTATGCCTGTGCAAAGTTTCCAGGCTCTGCCATCCATAACTTTGCCATATATTAATGGATTTTGAAATATCTTGCCACAAATCTGCACCATCATAGGGCCACTTGTCGTGTGTAACACCAGTCTCCCTGCCTAAAAGGTCAAAGTCATGCTAAGAGCCATCTACTATGGCGATAAAATAGAATATAACTTTGTCATTTGTCATGCTTTTATAAAATACATCGCCGCTGTCGTTCTCAAACCTCGTAGCTACAAAATTACAACTATTCAGGAGAGGGAAAAAAACATCACTTTTTTTTATAACGATGTTTTAGAAATTGAAATTCTGTCAAAATACCAAACAAATAAAGCTGCAAAATACGTTATAAGCCGTAGACGCGTAAGTCATACTTATATTCAGAAATGGTAGCTACGAAAGTACGATATGGTAGCTACGATATTTTGTCAACACAGTTTTACAGGTACGACAATTCAGATTGTATGAAATGACATACCAAAGGTGAAATGACGTAGCTTTGAACGTCACATGGCTTTTTCATGGGCTCTGTTTGGCGTAGAGCTACGAGATATAGCCGCATCACAGTTTGTCAGGATGAAAGGACGTAGCTTTGAACGTCACGTGGCTTTTTCATGGGCTCTGATTGGCGCAGAGCTACGAGATATAGCCCAAAACACGTACCAGACTTCATATATTCGGAAAAGACGATTTTTTTTTTTTTAATTTGGAGCTACGAGGTTTGAGAACGACAGCGACGACATGTAACTTACCACTGATGACCCCCGCATTTCACATGTAAATCCTGTTCTTCTACTTCAGAGGTCAAGGTCACACATAGAGGTCAAATGTCAAATCTTGCCATTAAACATATTGTCCCAGCTGTAACCATGTGATACATTATGTAAAAAACCTAAATAAATAACCACATGAAGAGACAGAGTGTCCCATGTATCATCCCTCTCATAACTTAAGAGAACAAGGTCACACTTAGACGTCAAAAGTCAACTTTGGCCATAAACAACTTGTTTAAACAGAATCAGAGTTTGGGACAAAAGTGGAATGTTGGGGCATCCTTGCTCTATGGACACATGTCTTTTTTGTTTCTTTTTTTTTTCAATTGATTTCTTTCTTAACCAAACAATTGATTAACCTTGTAATAATATATTCATATTAAAGAAACAATATGAAAATTTAAATAAAAAGCCATCATATATGACACAGGTTGAGGGAAGTAAAAAAGTGAAGTCGTAAATTAACCCACATCGAAAATCTGCAAGCCATTAGTAGCCCATAGCAGATGGGTCAGTTTTATTTCACAAATCCTTGATGTCAATGCCTGGTTTTTCAGATTTCTAGGATGATTAAGATGTTGCAAAGTTATCACATGGTCATTGAAAAAGGCAATTATCATTAAAACCGTACCTGAAAATCTAAGTACTGCTGATACAACATTATTGAATTGGGAATTTGTGCTTGTCCCCCTGCATCTACTGATGCTCAGAGGAGTGGTCTTGTGCNGGGGGGGGGGGGGGGGAAACTGGACTACCTTCAGGGATTTCACTTGATGCAGAATCCTGCTTTTTGATGCAAGCATTTTGCAATTTTCTCACTTTCGACTCCTGCAAATTGTCTGCCTAGCATCATGTTCATGCAAATGTTACCGGAAAGCTAAATCAATAACGTTATAAATCATACAAATTGTGCGAAATTGCATAGTATTTGACTAAAATTTATACTAAGAAACATTTACAGAGAATTAAACTAGTATGCACCCACAAAATAACTCATTAAATGCTTCAGTATTTTGAACCCTGAAGGTTTAATCTCACTTAAATGTTCAAGCATGGGGTCATTTGACGCCTAGTTTTCCAAATCTATTGAAATCCTTGACCTTGATTGGAAACCCCACCTGTCTAGTATGATGTCCACCAACCAAGCTCACATTTTCCTTAAACTATTTCTGATACCAATAGCATATGGACACAAGGCAACATGCTAGATGTCTGAGCCCTCCATAATTTTCCGCTACCTGCAGTGTTTGTTAAGGGGTGAAACTTCTTCATGATGTGTTTTAAATATAATGTTGTGTTATTCCCCTTTTGATGATATGTCAAGGGAAGTAACTGCAGTACTACTTTTATTATTCTGGTTCCCGTCATACTATAATATTTTAGTACACAAAGTGTCAGGGGCAGGTAATCCAGACTACTACTTTTAAGTGCAATTAACTTTCACCATTACTCTCCCTTGTATGAAAATGAATAAACTTATATGAATACACCATTTGCATTCTTATTTATCAATACACTGTAACATGTTTACAGCACGTGTGTAACAGGTTATTATTATAAATAATTAGCTCTACAGTAAATGAATAAATCACAAAGATTAACATAATTTGTGTCAATTTGTAAAATATTATCTTTATTTAATTCTTTTTTGCTGGGTTATTCCAAAAACACATGTTTAATATTTACTGGATTCAGTGGAGACGTAGCTAAGCTAATAGCCCTTGTAGATCTTAAATGATGTAAGAAACAATGCCAATATATTTCTTTAGTCTACACAATACTTGTTTGAATGCAGTTGTCTGAATGATTGTGCAAGAAGTAACCGCTGACATTTTTACTTACCCAACCGTATACGAAACTGAATTTCTGCTAGCTCAAATGATTTTTCTCTTGCCTGGAATGTCATGCTAGTGGTAAGAGTGAAGACCTTTTTGTAAATTCTGTGAGACACACAACCTATAGTTTAATACAGGTAGTCATTGACATCCATAAAACTGAATCAATGTATTTTTTTCTAAACATTTAAAACAATTCTTCTGAAATCATGTTTCACCGTGTGGAAACAGCAAATCCAATTTGTTTCAATCTTTTATCAATAAAAAGCGATGTTTTTACATCACTATTAGAATGTACCTTTTCAACTTCGTATATTGCTATCCGCTTTCTTTCAAAATTGTGCGGTTAAAATTCTCGCTTATATTTTCTTCTTAGAAAAGTATTGATGACACTTTATTGGATGCCATGCCAGAAGTGCCTGAAAGTTCCTTGTACTTATCTAATGTAGTTTATAATGTCTGCGTTACATGGGTTTCTATTTATTGTCTTAAAAATAATGCCAGTATAAAAAAGGATGGTTCTCCAACAACACACACTCAATTTTACTTATGTATGATGTTAAAAACAATGTCAGAAAAATGTTTTTTCTCTTTGAATAATTATAATCTCTGTTTATCACCTAGGTAGATTATTTTTGTTTATTTATTTCAGGTTTTAATGTTTTTTTTTCTTTCAATGAAGTCTTTTTAAACAAAAATCCAGTATATGTGGGAAGTGTCTTTCCTGATTAACCTAATCTGGAATGACACTTTGGACACATGGATTTAGCCCAGTTATCCCAGAGAGGGGCTTATATTGTTTTGTACAATTAAGTGGCGTTCAGTGGTAAAGTACACGTGCCATAAAATTTAAATTGCTATGTCTTAAATTTGAATTGTAGTTTCTTAAGAATCAACCTTAAGCATTCCCAGTATATTTGCAAGATGAAATTGAGCTTAGTTCTGTGAAATCTGGGCTTAAAGGGACTGTAAGCCACGAATGACGAAAAAAGAAAAGTTAAAAAATACCGTATTTATTGAACTTTTCTTTTTTCGTCATTCCTGGTTTACAGTCCATTTAATACAAGTCACAGGCTAATCAAAGACACCACTTTCCGCCTTTTTGGATTTTTTTGTTTCCACAAAGTTTTTTCTAAATGAAAATCCAGTTTAGGCATAAAGTGTCGTCCCTGCATGCACATGCTAATCTGGGACGACACTATACCCAGATGCATTAAACCTTTGAACGCTGGAACCGGATTTTGAAGGCCTTTGCAAACAGTTTGGATCCAGATGAGACGCCACAGAACGTGGCATCTCATCAGGATCCAAACTGTTTGCTATTCTGATAGTGGTCTTTGAAAAAAAGTGAAGAAAATGATGATTTTAGAAATTCAGCAGAAGACATTTTAGCAGACGACAAATTTCCCAGCATGCAAAGGGTTAAGTCCAGATTTCTCATGCAGAATGAGGCTCAATAGATAAGCTTATACTAAATCAAAAGGTTATTAGAGATATTTTAATAGATGTTTTTCCAAATATATTTTTTGGTGGAAAATGGAAATCATTTCAACTGAGGTTACTTATGCAACATTCAATCTGATGCAAATATCTAACTAAAAACTATTCTGTAATATAACTGCGTATTAATAAGTTTCCTTCATTGCCAATAAACAAAGGAAATTGCCTGCAGAAAGTTGATATATCCCTGGAGACAATGCCATGAGGTAAAATGCATGTAGGTGAACAGGGGCAATAATTGCCATGGTTACTGTGGCAGGTGGTTTACTATCTATATCTGGACAATAAAGCAAAAAAAAACATTGACATTTTGTTGTTTCATTTAAAAAAATTGTCATGCCCTGGACCTACACACACCTATTGACGAGGTCAATAAAATATATTGAAAAAAAAAAACATTGTCATGCCGTTTAGTCTGAAGCAATTTGAATTATCTGTTTGCTTACTTCTAAATCTAGGATAGGGCTTTTCCGCCTTATATAACAGGGACAGGGGCCGAAATTCGGCCCCTTCCCAATTGAAAATAAGGTAATTTTTTCCCAAAATTGATAGAAGAATTTTCCAAATTGTAAAAAAAAAAAANTTTAAAAAAAAAAAAAAAAAAAAAAATCTTAGACATATTGGACATCTCCCAAATTGAAAGCAATGAGCTATAATATGATTAAGAATGCACCACACTATTTCTCTTAATACTTCTGCACAATGAAAAAGACCCTATTTCAAAAACTTTAAAAAACATGGTCTTCCCAAAATGAGCAGTTATCGCGCATGATATTCTCAATTTGAAAGGCTAGGGCCTCTTCCCAATTTCCTGATGAAAAGCCCTGTATAAGGATATGAAAAGGTCAATGTGGCTGTGTAAAATGGAGGGGACATTTTGAAGGATGTGGGGTAAGGATGAACAAAAAAAGGCAGGCATCATGCCCCTTCATTGTTATTGAATGTGGTCTTCATACGGTTACAAGCAACTATATGAGCCTCGCTCTTTGAAAAAGAGTTTAATGCATGTGTGGAAAGTGTCGTCCCAGATTAGCCTGTGCCGTCTGCACAGGCTTATCAGGGAAGACACTTTTCGCTTAAACTAGATTTTTGGTAAGAAGAGACTTTCTTTAAACGAAAAATATCTTAAAAGCAGAAAGTAATGTCATTGATTAGCCTGTGCAGACTGCACAGGCTTATCTGGGACAACACTTTACACATGCGTATCAAACCCCCTTTTCACAGATCGGGGTTCATAATTATGTGAACAGTTTGTTGATGTGTCAAGGATGTAGTTGTAGTTACAAACATGCACCAACGACGGTTCATATCATATTTTATTTACTTTCAGATAACCTGAATTTAGATTTTCATCACACTCACCATGTCTCTTCTACAATAAATCAATTTTTCAAAGTTGTGCGTCAATGTAAATTGATATGGACATGAAGCCATATATAAAGATCTATTTACCTACAAGATCAGATATACATTCTATAGACCAAGATTGACATGCAGTGGTTGTGGATCAATATGTCTTGTTTTCCTATTAATTCGGAAATTAATTGCCCATCCTTTCACAGAAATACTGTAGGTACTCTTAGCCTTCAGAAAGTACTTATCATTATGAAGTAAATGTTGTGCGAGTGTTTCATATTTAAGTACTTTCGTTGTTTCTAAGTAGTTTCTTCTATTAATAAACCGCTAAGTAGTTTTTCGTATTAACAAACCAGAAGTGACATTTAATCGTTTTTCCTGTAGTTGATTTTGATATTGGTTTGTTTGGATTCCCTGTAGCTAAAGGTCTTTTGAAAGATACATAAACATTCTACAATTAATGTCATATTGTTAGAACCTGCAAAAGATCCTTCCATACCATCATGCCAATCCTATTTTTGAATTAGTTTCAACATCCAGTCAATGCATTTGGATGTTGCATGTTTTGAGGTTTAAAACAAATAAACATTAAATTGAAATAATAGATATCATGTTCTTCAGTCTTCTGAATAAATTCCAAAGTGTTTTGCACATGCATATTTTTATGTCCCCCAGTCTATACTGGGGGACAAATTGTTTTTGCCCTGTCTGTTTGTTTGTTGGTTTGTTTGTTGGTTTGTTGGTGGTTGTTTGCACAAACTTTAACATTGGCAATAACTTTTGCAATATTGAAGATAGCAACTTCACATTAGGCATGCATGTATACATATCTCATGGATCTGCACATTTTGAGTGGTGAAAGGTCAAGGTCATCCTTAAAGGTCAAAGGTCAAATATATGGGTCAAATTCGCTCAAAAGGGGACATAGTGTTTCACAAACACATCACTTGTTTTTATTTTTATTTTAGAAGGAATTACAATATAGTCATCATTACAATATAGTCCAATTTGAGTGTCAAATATACTATATTAAAAAAAAAAAGCAATGAATATTGTGCAAACATGTACAAATGTAGTAATGCGAGAGTAGGTAAAAAAATCCCCCATAAAAGGGAAACGGCGCGAAAATTCCCCCTCATGAGGGATGTTTGTAGCTTCCCCGATGGCCAGAGAGGGCCCTGATATGCTAGAAAATTCTGTTTATATGTGCATTTTCCAACTTGTTGATGTTTGAATTTTTGTATTTATTTATCCCCCTATCTGTATAAGGTACTATATTTAGAACTGCGGCTAGATGGCTTCCTTTAGGAGACATATGAACTGGAATCTGACAGCAGAGTGAAAGTAAACTTCAAGATTTCCATAATCAAACTTCTTGTGCTGTCTATTTTGGTCTGTCTATACACAACATTTATTGTGATCGAAATTGTACACCGTGTTGTGCATTATATCATTGTTCAACCCGTACACGCAATTTACATCCTCCTTTTACAGAAAAACAAAACAATTTAATACCAGGTTATTTCGTCGTACAATTTAAATTTCTTTCGCTGTGAAATATGAATGTAAATTATTGAAGAGCAATCGTAAGATAGTTCATTCTTGCTCCCGCAAAATTGTTTTTAAACTGGTTAAACAGGATATGGGATGTAAAGCTGTAGGAAATGATTGTATAGCCATATTACTAACTACCACCGCAAGAGATAACTCAAGTTAAGTGTAGCATAACCTTGCATGACTGATATTGTTGCCCCATTTATATCTGTACAGTTAATGTGGTCTCGTATTTAAACTTGAACATAAATAACACTGGTTTTAGGTTTGGTACATTGTACATGACTTCAACACTTAGTGTTCCGCATATCTTTTAAGAGAAGTTAAGTGATCACTTAGACTGCTAATAAACTTAAACACAAAGAAATGGTTACTGCTTTCAATCCGAAAATTAATAATTATAGACTTTTTAGTCATACATCAAAAATGATGTGTAGACTTCTTGGCTATATGTACCAGAATTTATTTTCAATATCAATACAATTGAAAGTACCTTGATGTATGAAAATTCAATAATATAATAATAATTATTTTGTATATTATATTAGTTTTGATGTTTGAATAATTTACAAACAACTAAAAAGTTGCATTTTCCCGGAGTAATTGGCAACTGTTGAACTTTGTATTTAGAGTTCATGAGTTCAAAACAAATAGAAGAGAATGATATGGTAATTTGATATTGAATTATCAAGTATAACCCCTTATTCCTAGAATCAGGTTAGTAATTGACTATGATTGAAAATACCTTTTCCTTTGTCTTAAAATTAGAGCCATCTTTTAATTTAACATGCATTATTTCTCTTAATGTTTTCATCCTGTATAATTTAATAGGTTGATTAATCTTGTTTATGGTTATCGATCGTGTTAATGCACGGCTTGAACGCATGCAAGGTTTCTCATATAGAAGATAAAACAGTTTGTCTTCTTTTGAAATTGCAAAATAAGGCAATATATTATGATAAATTATCGCCTTTCCTTTAATATGGCGTATTTTAGTCTGATTTGTATTTTTTTGAAGTTAAAAATAAGATTGAGACGTATTACATTTAATAATTTTACCAGAGCTCCAGATAAGGTTTTGTGAAATTCTTAACGTTACTACCAGATTTTCAAAAAGAATTCTTAATTCTGAAATTTTATTCTTAACGTTACCACTAAGTTTTGGCAAATAATTCTTAACTTTTCTAAATGACCTAAAAATAAATAATAATTAATACCTGGTCAGTAATTTATTACAAGTATAATGTATTTAAATATAGACATCCATTTCCAATAGTAGAGGTATGTTCATTTTTGTTTTATCTCTGACTCAGTTTCAAAAGTTGTACACACTAATTTTGATATTACCATGGGAATTTTATTTTTCAAATACCTTCATATGCCCAAATTGTGCTTAGATTTCATGCCTTTGATGAATTTTTACATATTTCACAATTCAAACGGATCTCCCATTCAATCTTTTCAACGATTAGCCACGGAAATTGTCCCTTCAACTTGTCCAATGTTTTTTGTTTAAGTTTGGACCCGTCGTGTCGCGTTTGTCAAATATATCCGATAACCATTCCATAGAAGTACCGAAAATATCATTAATACGCGAAAAGAACTCAATAAAAATAGATACGAACCGATGTTAAAATAATATTCGTAACTTGATTTTGTAATTCTTAATGGTACAACCAGATTTTAAAATAAATACGTAACAGACTTGAAAATAATTCTTAATTACAAAAATACGACCCTTATCTGGAGCTCTGATTTTACTATAAAGATCAAATTTCTTCTGTTTTTTTTGTTAGCTGAAGATTACATACATTAAAAAAAGAGAAATCTTTAAGTTTTTGCAATCTTTTAAACATTTAATTTTCTTTGAGATCTGAATTGTTTAAGACACATTTTTTTGGATTAGGAGTTCTGAAATTATTTATTCTTTGAAATAAGCTTCGGTGCAGAGATTTGCCCATATGTCATTTAAATGTTTGTTTTCTGGATAAAAATAGCCAGGAGCTCTTCGAGGACTCTGGAAATTATGTGTTTTTCTGTTTGAGAAATAAATAAATTATGTCTTTAATGGAAATTCCATGTTTGTTGGGGATAGGCGTCATATGACATTAAATGGTCCAATTTTTATACCCCTAGTGTCCTAGTATCTATTTTATTGACTCCATATTAATGTCCGTCAGGGTAAGTCATTACAAACTTGTTGGTTTTTCTGCACTCTTTATCAACCAGTTTTCATCGAATTTTCACTCATCATTTCAATGAGGTCTATGTACAATAATGAATTAATGGTATAACTATCGGTTCATTATGTTTTAACATTTAAACAAATAAATAATTTCTTTGATTCTAATTACATCAACATTTTTTTTTTTCTTAAATGCAATGTTTCATCATTTTTAAAACAACTTTGATTCCAATTATACTCACAAATTTGTTTAACCTCGAATCATTATTCATTGTTTTGTGTTTAAAATGCAATTACCATCACTATGTTTGTAATTATATTACTGAGAAAAGGAACCCTATTAGCTTAGCAAACATTTTTGTAACTTATCTTGTAAACACATTGTGGAATAAATTTATAATGTTAAAACCAATGTAATTTAAACATCTCAGATATTTTCATCCTCAACAAAATGTAGATATACAGTGATGGAATGATAACAGCCACAAACTGGCCCATATGCTTGCTCATGTGGTCTTAATGTATACCGACTACTTAGATGTTATATGAAGTGACAGTGTTACACTTCACTAACCCCTTCGCAGGCGGAATACTTCCTATATGAGCGCACGCCTGTTGTTACTTAGATATAACATGTCCTTGCATAGCTTGTGTGCTCAGCGACACCTTGAGACATTTAAATCTCTGTGCTTGAATGGCGTGGGCTTGGAGGAGTATATTGTATTAGTTGTGTGTGAATCTATCTACCGACAGATTGAAGATTATTGTAGATAATTGTGGGAAGTATTTCAATGTTGATTGTCAGTCAGCTAACTTCTGGTTTGGCTGGCGGTGTACAGTGCATTGATTGAAGTTCACCGATTTATCGTGTTTCATTATCTATTGGATTTTGTTGAAATAAGCTTGAACATGGTTTAAAATATTTAATAAATTTATAAGACGTGAGAGTTGTGTTTTATCAGTAGTGGAGGATTTAGGACGGACCAGGTTCTGTTGTGTCATATGAATGGATAGTGGTTTTGACGCACACTTATTTTGTAGATCTGTTACAGACTTTTGATTGAACATGTGTTTGCAAGTGAAAAGGATTGTGTTCTGTTATGCACACCGCGACAAAGTCTCAATGCACCATGTTTTATAAGTGGTGGAAACTTTGCAATAGATAAATGTTTATGAAAAATTCGCCCATGTTCTATGTGAAGGAGGACACTGGTTTCTTCACTATGCCTGTTCCTGGACCAATTAAAATGGAGCCTGCGTTTTTGCCCAGGCAACCTTATTTACCCCACCCACAGACCATGCATTATCCATTTCTAATGCCGCGCCCACTTCTGCCGTTCGGGTTTCCGCATATTCCCAATCACATTCCTCTACCACCACCGCATCCTTCAATTCCGTGTCAAAGCTTCTTGACAAGAGCGTCTCATCCTTTGACTTTTTCTAACGAATTTATGACGAATGAAGATTCGCCAGTGTTGGACTTGTCGTTGAAAAAAAGGGATTGTTATGATTTGTCGAGTTCGAACGAGTCAAGAAAAATGATTGAGGCAAGAGAAATGAAGGAGTCGAGAGAAATGAAGGAGTCGAGAGAAATGAAGGAGTCGAGAGAAATGGACTTTTCTGATGTTGACGACTCGTGCAGCGAACAAGGCCTAGATCTCAGTTCACACGACAAACAGAGTGGCGGCAAAACATTTAAAAAAGCATTGCTCAATCGATATCATAGTAAGTTACGATCTCTGGAATTGATTTTTACATGTGTACTAATTTACGCTTTAAGTGATTGCAATTAAATATAAAACTTAAAACAGCATCAACTAAAAAAAAATCTGAATGGTTCTAATAATAATTTTAAAGAAATACTATACTATTGAAAATAACCTTGATAACTTTGTTTAACCAAAAGTATGTGTGTATTCCTAAACCTCAAAAGTCTTGACATATTTGATGGTTTATCTGTACATAATAATTAAAGTACTGTACTGTATACAACTGGATAAAACAAGCATCTATCACCTCATCTTTATGTCAAACAGGGCAATAAAAAAGTCTTTCATTAAATAAAATTTGATATATATATATATAATATATTTCTGCTTAGTAAAACGGCACATAAAGGAACATTTATCTAAATAAAAAATAATAAAGAGCTAATTGAAGGTACAAAGAGCCCACAAAATTGTAATAAAAATTGATGAAATTATAATAATTTTGCAGAAATAATAAGGGGCAATTTTTTTTACTTTGCAAACAATTGTGTAGGTGCTTTTTCAGATTTTATAATTCAATACTTAATATTTATTCTCTCTTTTATATTCACTGCATGCCAGTTATAAATGTTATTATAATGTCTTTTGGGTACTCAATTACTTGTAAAAAAACAATGCAACCAAAAGCATATATAAATATTTAATGAAAAAATAACATTATGTAATCATTTGCAAAACTGTCAAATGTAAATTGTTCAAGTTTATGATAAATTAATTAATAAACAATTTTTCCTTTGAAACAAAAGCAACAAAACAATAAGACAAAATATCTTTGAAATAAAATCAATGAGCGCTCTAAATGTAGCATTAAATTCCCTTTCCTTAAAATCAGTTTTACTCTAAAAGCAATTTTAGAAAAGTAAATAAATTAATTGTTCTGATATTATTTTTTATTCAGTATTTCAAGAATTGTTTAGTTCTTTGTTCCTTGTACGGCAGACATATCTACAGGGCACACTTAATGTAGGCGTTTATAAAAAGTTATCCTGTTACTTTACTGAACATAAAGTGTGTCACATGACTGACTATTGTTCAGATTAGTACATATGATACATCCAAGGCTTGAAAGAAAATAATTACGCTCTTGAAATTTGTTTCCTTGTGAAATTTTTCATTTCCGGTATGCTCAAGAGGAAAAGAGACCTTATCTAAGATTACATTTTTAATCAAGTGCATAGCCTGATCATGTGATAGCTATTTCAATGTGGTATTTCCTTCTTTATTGTCGGAAGTTTATGTTATCTGCGCAAGGTATTGAGATTTGCAAAGCAAACATTGAATACCCCGATGAGGATAAATGGAACAATAACACATGTTTACCGTACCCGAGTTTGGTGTTGAATATGACCAAATGTATTTGTATATTAATAATGGTAGACCTATTGTCATTGTCGTGGATGTCTGATAAGACATTGCATAGAACAATTACACAATTTACCCGAGTTTGGTGTTGAATATGACCAAATGTATTTGTATATTAATAAAGTTTGACCTATTGAAGATATTTGGGGATGTCTGCATGATAAGACATTGCATACTTATTACTCTAGCGGTCACTACTTTTGTTGTGGGATTTCTGAAGGGGCAGAAAAGAATTGTAATTCTTAATACATGTCATTTGAAATTAGTAATTAAAAAAAAATGTCTCCAGTAATTTGTTCCTATACCAATTTGGTTGAAATTACTATTGTAATATTGTCTTCATCAGAAATCTTCAAGTGTTCAAGAAATAAAGTTTCAGGACATAATTCGTAACATAATTAGCCAGATTGGTGCAAAAGGGTGTCATGTGCTATTTGAATTAAATGTCACATGGTACCTTTTTGCAACAATTGGGCGATATTTTATTTAATTATTTGGTCAACGTTTGAATGTACAAGCAAACATTTTGTTTCTCACACATTGTGGCAAATCAGAAAATTTGAAAAAGACATTCTTTTTAAATATTCTCAGCCTTTATTTCTGCCATTCGCTTGTTTACAGAGTACTTTTAATGATAATATATATTTCATTCATAATTTTTGGGAGAATAATGTGTCACATAAATCATTTTTATAGAGGGATATAGAATTGGCGTTGTCCGTCGGTCATTCTATCATTGCATCACAAAATTTTGAAATTGGTGGGGATATCAATTCAATCAATTTGTTTGTTATGTATTTAATTTGACAATGTAATGCTGTAATGGCTGTGCTAGTCCATTCATATTTAGCTGCCTGTTATTAACATTAATCCTGCACATGTGAATGCCACAGCCCATTAAGTGTACACATCAATCAAAAAACTTGTGAAAGACAGCAAAAATGGAATCAGGTGTGAAAGGGCCCATAACATTCAGATTCCATACATTGTGGTTACGAAGAACTGGAAGAACTGCGAGCATGTCTAGATTCACTAATGATTGTGGAGAAACACAATGCACAAAATGCAATGTGAGTAAATTTACATCAGCTCATGCTGGTGATTTGTTTAAAAAAATATATGTCAAATTGGCTGTATCAATTTATTTTTCTGTCTCCAATGTTTACTTTGCCAGCCTCTCTATAAATGAAAATTTCCATTAAAATGTTAGTGCTTGAACCCAACAAAATTGAACCACAAAGGTTGAGTTGAATTAAGACCAGCAATAAATAAAGAATAAAACACTATGTAAAGAGGTGAACCATTTTAGTTGGGAATCATTATGAAACTTTCTGCAATTATTAAAATAAGTAAGGAATTGAATAATAGTTGTTTGTAACCAATGTGGTCAGAAAAATAAGTAAGACAGTCAGAACTATCAAACAAAAATGAAGGCGTCACTAGCTTTTCTGTACTGAAAGCTTTGCAGTGTTTTATTCATATAATATTGCGTTGCATATATATCTGCATGGGAATTTTGGCTAGTGCACATGGAAGCCGTCCTGCGTATAATAATTTGGTTAATTGAGCGTATTGCGACATTTGGAGATGGCGCTCATAAATTGCGACAACGTGAAGTTGTAATTAATCACATGATATGCATAATTAAACATTTATTTGGTCACGTTTTGTTTGAAGAACTATTGGACTGCGTTACATTGATATCTCGAAAAACAACAATAATGTTTACTGCATAAAAATGTGAACCAACCTACTAAGCAGCGGTTGATATGACGTGCAACAGTAACTTCTATTGTTGGTGGCCAGGTTTTATATCTCACAATATTATATGATATTTAACGGGGTATAAATTATATAGAGAAATGAAACCCAAGTGTATATCTGGTGATAAAATCAGTATTTATTAATGGTTGATAATGTTAAATTGAATTTGATTAAGTCTTGTCGTTCTTGATTTGTAAAAAAATGTATGCTAGTTTATTTACATGTACTAATAATTATTTACTAATTTAATATTAGCAGTCAAACATTGATTCAATCAAGTGCTTGTTAATTTACTAATTATTATTTACTAATTTAATATTATAAGCAGTCAAACACTGATTTAATCAAGTGTACATGTACAAGAACATAATCACATCTTGACATTCAAGATGTTTACTCGTGTATCATGACGTATATGATATATATATAGTTTCAGCTCTACCTGTTTTGAGATTGATTGACTTGCCCAGGCTTTGAGGGTTGTATAGATGGTGAAATGCATGATAAAACATTTTGATATACACGCTCTGCCTATGCATTGTACGAAACCAAAATAGGAAATGAAAGCTACTTCCCGAAAACCAGTAATTTTATGCGGATATGGGATGTAACAACTGAACAACACGTGAATAACTAACACAGGTGTTATCTGTCAGCAAGCCTTGGTGCTTTAAGGTCATAACTGTGGCGTAAAATGTTTGAGTTTGGCGTAGTATGGCAGTGAGATTTTACATGTGAATTAGGACGTAACGTTAGTTATTGTAACGTTTAACTTGCTGGCGGCTATGGAAGGGCATGCCACTGCGTTTGTCAGATTTGTGACAAGAAGGGTTTATAAATGCCATAGAATTTGATAAATATCTTGAGGCTAACAAGCGCATCGTTTAATAACTTACTTACAATGACGGCATGTTTTGGATGTTGTTTTAAAAGCTGTTGTTGTAAATTTAATTGCGTTTTAATAATGGCTGACCTGACAGACAGGTTGTGATGAGCACTTATTGAACTGGCATTCAGCAATTAGCATTTTTGTAGCATGTTCCACACGTGTCTTTATACAGTTTTCATAATGAAATAAATAATAAGACAAACAGATCAGGTTGGTTTTGGTGTAAATTACAAAATTGTCAAACACCATTGAACTCAGTTTCAAATGTCATGATTGACAAAACTCTTAATTTAAAGTAACTACTCCAAAAATGGTAGTAAACTACGTTTAGATTTCTTCATGTCAAACTTAAAGTTATTATTATTTATGGATTAGAATTTTTGTATTGCTAAAATTTAGAATTCTGTAAAAAATTGAACAATACTCCATGGCAGAATTTTTTTGTTGGTTGCATAGATGGTTAGGTGTATAAAAAAAATTGTTTCCACCAACCGGACCATCCCTAATTTGTGTGTGCCAAACCTTAAATTTTCCATGTTGAACGGTTCAATCATTTTTTGCATAATACACTTAAATATTTATTAGTTGGTGATCATTTTTGTCTAAATTCAATCATATTCACAAAATGAACTTGAACTAAAAATACCTACGGAAAGAATGTTTCATAGAGATGTTGAAGATTACTGCATGTCATTAACCCTTTGCATGCTGGGAAATTTGTCGTCTGCTAAAATGTTGTCTGCTAAATTTCTAAAATTAGCATTTTCTTCGAATTTTTTTTCAAAGAATACTATCAGAATAGCAAACAGTTTGGATCCTGATGAGACGCCACGTTATGTGGCGTCTCATCTGGATCCAAACTGTTTGCAAAGGCCTTCAAAATCCGGTTCCAGCGCTCAAAGGGTTACATATTCTCATTAAAGAATCACAAGAAAAAATTAGGGACAAAAAGTTCCGCCCACCCACCTATCTGACTTTTTTGGCAAAGTTTAAAGTGGAAGCTAATCAAATGACTTTTTTTTGCTGTGTAACAGAGCTTGCTTTTATTTTGAAGTCTTTGAAATTAATAATTGTAAAGATGCTTCCTTCCGTCTTTCCATCTTATTTTTGTTTGTTAGAATATTACTGATTTTTTAATGGGAAAAATCAATGTGTTACTTACTTCAAGATTTTAAAATATCTCGCAAGCAAGAATATCGTTAATCATCTTGCTATACAGTAAATGTTACCAAGCCTAAACTGTAATGTAGTTAGTCAGCCGCGTAATTTCTTTTATCTGTGATCATGATGATGCACACTTTTCCCCAACTAATTGCATCAAAGCTTAGGTTCAATGTTAAATGGAACACAAAATGTTTGGTTTCTTTGAAAAGATTGCTCTCTGTCATGAAGAGTTACTGAGCTAATTGGGTTAGTTACATTATCATCTTGCAAATGTATGATGACTTGACATGCATAGCCATACTAAGTGCTGTAAGGTTGCTTTAAATTCAAAATTCACTGCTGATATATTGTTAGGTACTGCCGGGAAGTGTAGTGTAACATTTTTTGACACAAAATGTTGGACTGATTAATGAAAACTTCTTGGTTAATCATAGCTGGCTGAAAAATGAAACCGGACAACATGGTCACCTGACAACGTGGTGTTGTTTTTCAAATATGTGAACCAGGTCAGAATTTTCTAGATTTTTTAACTTTGAGCCTAAAAGAAAGTATGGACTATATTTTAAAATCCCAAGCACTACTAAAACTTGGTCGAAAAATATATATTTGAAAAATAACACCCTAAGCGATAGAAAGGAAAAATCAGCAGGCCTTGATCGGCTTACAAAGACGTCTGAGACAGCATTATTGAGATGTCTGGGCTGGCATTATTGACGGTTCGAAGGCGGAAGCAGGAAGTGAAGATGTACATGACCGTCTATCTATAATCAATAGTCTTCAACAACCATTCCTACCGCTCCCATGTGGCTTGTAGGGCTGCAGGCATCTATGTAGGGAAAGAGCTTTGCACTTTGCGGTTTTCCAGTGCCTACATTTGCACTGAGGTTGATGACCCAAATCCCCAGACGGGTTAATAAAAATTCAAATACTGTGTACCAGTACATATTCAGAGTTCCAGATAATTTTTTCTGTTGAATGGTATTTAGGGGTATTGTTCTGAAATTGTGCTTACATGCAAACCTTAGCTAAGAATTGCATTTTGGGGCCAGTAAGATCAAGGTCAAAGTAACTGTTACTGAAAATAGAAAAACTGTTTTCCGCTCTATAACTTTAGTTTTGATGGAGGTATTGCACTGAAATTTTGTGTATAAGTAGATTACATACAAACCTAGCTTGTGCTTGGGATTGTACATGGTTTCATGCTGTTCTTGTTTACTCATTAAAATTTTAATTTATGCATATTTATTAGGGATGGGACCGAATATTCGAATATTCGAAAATCGGCCGAATATTCGAATCCAAAATTCATATTCGAATATTCGATTTTTATTTTTTTATGCAAATAAATTTAAAAAAAATGTATATTTGTTTGTTCAGTGCAGATTTTTTTAGTGCATCCGTCTTTGTTTGCATAACAGCTTCCATCAATTAACGAGATGATAATTGGTATACTGGAGGGTATCATGAGAGGGGTAGTGTCTTTATTGATTTTATCTGGCAGTTTGCACGGGTGTTAATACACCGCGTTTAATCTATAGTCGAAGAAAATTGACGTGTTATTCACAGTTCGGCGTCCAGCAATTAAGGCGCCCGACTATCGTTACCTTCAAATGACCAATCAATTTTAGTGTAATATACATACATCTACTCAGAATGTAGTTGCTCAAATATTAATCAATTTCATTTGTTTTGTAATAATAATAAATTAATTAACGGTCGAGAGCGTTCATTCAAACTCGCCATATTTTCAAGATACGTCTACAATGTATATTCTAACAACTATTCAGATACAGAAATTCATAATGCCTCCCTCTCGTGTTGGAATTATTTTACGCGTTTTATAGCGATAAACTGTTTTTGTGTGTGCACACTGCATGTACATAATAATTACGAAACTTGAATGCTAGTTCATATACGCATGTTGTCTTTATGTTGTACCTGTATGTTGTTGCTACGTTTTCTTTGTGTAAATAAAAAACAACTTGTGCACTAAGGTTTTTGTTTGAATTTATTTTAAAGTACAAATGAGGAATATAATTGATATATTAGCAAAGTTCTATCAAAATTTTGACATCGTCGTGGTTCTGGAATCCGTACTAAAAAAAAATGCGCAAACAAAAGAACAGATATTATCTAAGGGAAGTTACCCAAATGGATATTGAAATAAATCAGAATTACGGTAATATGTTTACCGGCAACATGTGAAATAAATAAATGTTATGAAAATAAAATGTATTAAACGAATATAAAGAGAAACATTATCATGTATCGATCTTAAAAATGATAACTCCATCTCCTTTTACAAAGATGCATAAACAAAACGATTAAAAGTGGTTTGTGCGGCAATGAGGAACAGTTCTTTACTCCGGACGGGCGTAAGTTCGGACATTTTCATCTTATGTCTAAAATCGAATATTCGAATATATTCGAATAAGGGCAAACGAATTTTCGAATATCATTTTAGTATTCGAATCCCATCCCTAATATTTATATATTTTCCATGTATATTTTATGCAGATATGCATCATATTTGGACCTATGCATATTGTGGTTTGATGACAAAATTATATTACATATTTTTTTAGCAGTGCCCTTTTACTGACTCAATTAAATAGATTCACTGCCAATCAAGGTTCATGTTTACCAATTTATCTGATGGCTAATTGCAAGAACTTTAGTCATTTTTTATATCTGCCGAAATGAGCTTTGACTCATTTTGCTGACAGGGAAAGATTACCGGTCATCAAAAAAAGATCTTAGAAGTATGGTCATTATGGTAATACATGTTGGTACTAATTTTATAATTTCCATCCTCAACATGGTGCCGTATGATTGGCTAGTATCTCAGTATGATGAGCCCTCTCATCATTATTAATGAATGGCCTGCCTAGGGTTTAATTAGTATATCCTGTATAGTAATAGCCGCCACATGTTAGTTCATGCCAAATATGCTTCTAACTAAACAGGCAGTAATGAACAATTAAAGTTGAAGGTCGCAAGCAGCATTAGTGCTGTGAGGTTGGCTCAGTGGTATTAGACACAGCTATCAGGGTAGGGTAGTATGTCCACTATTTGCTGAGCTGACAAGTTCTGGCATCCTTGACCATGCTGTTTCACCCTGGAATGAGGGGGTGGCGCTTCCCAGCATGCAAAGAGGTAAACAGGTATGGAATAGGTGGGAGTGCAATCAGTGCAAGCAATCAGTCTTCATGTTTATATGTACTGGTCGTGTACTTAATTCCGGCCACTTTTGGGGCTATTTTTGAAAAATCCTTTGTTTAAGGCAACTGGTTGAAACTAAAATAAATTAATGACATATAAACTATCAATTTTTGTAGGTCAATTGTACCTTAAAAATCGGCCACTTTTTAATTTATTCTACAGGTATAATTACAAGCCAATATCTTTAGACAAATGTCATCATTTTAATAGTATTAATCAAGGTTTACACAAACACAATTTCTTCGACTTGAAACTTAAAATATTTGCGGCATTATTATACCAGTTACTCCCCCTATCTTTTTTAATAAATATAAACGAGCACTGTCAATGGGGAACTGCAAATTCCTAAAAAAAAATCTTTTTAATAGGTTTTATCAATTTTGTCTAACCTAACTAAGAAAGTAAACACATTTTGTTTAAATAGTTGACTCAAGTGTCGATTTTTAGTAAACGCTTATATTTAATTTTACAACATGTAACCTATTAATATTGTAATCAAGGGAGGTAATTTATATATTAAAAGTTTATATTTAGGTCCTGATTTTTATGTTTTGAATATATGTTTTTATACAATTAATTGGAAAAACCTTAATTAGAGTTTATCAGATAAAAATAATAATAATTTTATCAAATATATTTGTTTCTTATATGAATATAAGTTTCGCAAATTACGATGACGTCACTTTCCCCACGTGACAAATATTTCCTGCTATGTTTGTGATATTTTAATACGAAAGTTTACAGTGATATGCTACTAAAATTTTCAAAATATTGAGAGTAGGGTTGGTTTTCATGTTGATTTTTAAAAAAATAATCAAAATATGTATGTTTAGATCGTGAAAATGCTTTAACACAGGTGGCCGATTTTTTACGTACAGGCCGGAATTACGTACACGACCAGTATGGGAAATCAAAGGAATATATCAACTATAAATTTAACAATTGCTGAATTATGCACATCTACTGATTAATTTGAGTTATACTGGCTACATTTTGGCATACTGTTTTTTTATGCCCCCGGTAGGGTGGCATAAAGCGCCCCCGGTAGGGTGGCATATAGCAGTTGAACTGTCGGACTACGTCTGTCCGTCCGTCCGTCCGTCCGAAAACTTTAACGTTGGCCATTACTTTTGCAATATTGAAGATAGCAACTTGATATTTGGCATGCATGTGTATCTCATGAAGCTGAACATTTTGAGTGGTGAAAGTTGAAGGTCAAGGTCATCCTTCAAGGTCAAAGGTCAACAAAACAAAATCAAGGGAAGTAATAAGCTTTAAAAGGGAGATATTTTCTAAACCTGCCAAATGATGTATTGAAATTTTATTTCAAAGCAGGGCAATAGGGGGCATTGTGTTTACAGGTGGACACATGCATGTTGTCGTGGAGACGCTGAGGCGACTTGTAAATAAACCATGAATACACACACACAAGGGCATTGCATTGTGTTTCTGAAAACCCATCTCTTGTTTTACCTTTTTTTTTTATTGTTTCCCATATTAATGATGGCTCATGAATTTAGTTATCTTCGTATTTCTTCAGTCTTTGTTGTTTTATACACCAACATGCAAAGAAAACACTTAAGAATACAAAAACACACAAAGCATTAAATGCCTTTTTTTCGACTAATATAGATGCAACAAATGATAAACCACAAACCATTTGCAAGTTCGGGTTTTTTGAGTGGTTCATGTCAAGACATAAATGAAATATGGGTCTCCATGGAACTCTCAAAGAAAGGGTGATTTGATGACCAATAATGTGTATGAATCTCTTGTGAGGCACTTGTATTTGTAGCTTATTGGTTGCTTTTCCATGTGCATTCCCTGCAAAACGTGACAACTCCTAGAAAGTTAACGATTTTCTTAACACCTTAACGTTACTAATAAAACGTAATGTGTCTAAGTGTGCATAAAACACACATTTTCGAGTGATATATTGTGCATACGTAATTTCTATGACAACAGTCTCTTCTGAAAGCACTTCATTGCCGTCACAATTATTTCCGAAAAAAAACTATGACACTTAGTAATTATTCTCAAGGACGTATAATGTTTTCCAAGGAATCATTTTCATGTTCAATTAGCTTAAAAGCTATTAACCCATTTATGCCAAGTGGACTCTCCCCTCCTTCTAAATTGGATCAATTTATTTCCAAAATAAGGGATGTCTAGTATATTTATTTCTATATTTAGAATATTTCTTACAGAAATTCCTTTAAGCAAACAGCGCAGACCCTGATGAGACGCCGCATCATGCGGCGTCTCATCTGGGTCTACGCTGTTTGCCAAGGCCTTTTTTCTAGACGCTAGGCATAAAAGCTATTAATCTATTTTATCGTCATCATTACATACAGTATTTATATTGTCAAGAATTTGAGTCAAGTTTTGTGTTTGGGGTATGCATGAAATTGGTGTGTTTCTGTTTGGTTTGTAAAATTCGAGCAATGTTTATGATAGTATTACATTTCAGGAAACTAAGTCAAATCTGCTGCTTTATTTTTTATCTCACAGGAATTTGTTGTTACCTGTGTACTTTTCTTTTTCTGTATTTGCAAAGGGCCACAGCTTTGAAAACTTAAAAACCGGCCAAGCTGTGCAGATGAAATTATGGCTCGTCTCTAAAGGATTACAAATGTTCCAAGTTTTTATTATTTGACATTTTTATGACAGCATTAAACAGCTGCTTTTGCAGAAGTTGAATGCCGGCTTTAAGGCTTTAACGCAACCAGTGCATTCACAGTTGGGAAAATACGTCTGCAAATCATCTTGGTTGAACTTCTATATTGGTAAATTTGTTCTTTTTCTTCCATGAAAACCCAGNTCATTCGTGTTATAAATTTGTTAGAAACAGTGTATGTAGCAGTTGAAAGTAGCGAGTTGACATCCAAAAACATGACAGAAAGTCGGTGATTGAAAAAACCTGTCAAAAGTGGAAAAAGTCATATCCCTGGTTAGAAATTGTTGACGTTGATGGGACAGAAAAAAAGTTGAAATTTGCATACTGCACCCAGTCTCTGCAACAGAAGTAAAACAGCAATGATTTTGAGGTATAAATGTTAATAGCTTATTTCACCCTATTTAAAAACTGAAATTTAAGGACCAGACTTTGATCAGAAATTCAGTTATTGTTTGCTGTTATGTACAGGTACCTTTTTGAATTCCATTTGAATAAATAATATAGTAACCTTGGTAGATTTTTTATTATATTATATATGTCATTCCCTAAATTACCCAATTGAGTAAAAAGGGGTGAAAAAACCCAATTGAGCTCAAAAGAAGAGGGTGAAAAGTTTTGCTAAAACTCTATTGAATTTACAAAAACCCTATTGTTGTCAAAAACAGGGGGTGATTACCCAATATACCCCAAAAGTTATCTATAGCGCTGGGTGCACATTATTGTGGAATACTTGTGCAGACACTTATGATAACGAGACAGACTCTTAACATAAACTAGCCACTTATTTTGAAGTACTTGGGATTTAGTTCCCTTGTTGCTTTTCCATGTGATCTGCACTTTTGTTGCCGTTTGTGTTCAGCCTATCACTATAATTATGGTAGTTTGAGTCAAAAACATTTAATAGCTGATAATAAATGTACTGAAGAAAGCTTTTTTCTGGAAATATTAATAGTTTTTTACATAATCCTTATGAAGGTTCATTTAACAAACATCTCTTTATAGAATAGTTTTATCATCCTTTTGTTAAATTTATATGGCATTTTTCAAAATTTAAGTAGAGAAATGTGACTGATAATCAAACGAAATTATGTGATATTAAAGGTTAACACTTTCAGTGATCATTTTTAAATGGGGATTTCTTGATTTTGTCCATGTAACTGGTAACTTGAATAACTATCTTACGACATGTATGACTATTGTGTGAATTTGTCATTTAGGTCAATGTCTCACAATATAAGATGCATCGTTTGTGTATTGCACAAGGAAGTACACTTCAAAAAACTACATCAGCCATTTCATTTCCGTTATATCAAGGATCTCTTTCAGCTTACCATGACAGCACCTTAATTATAAGTGATAGATTTCATATGAGTCACGCTCTGAGAAAACGGGTTTAAAAAACTGTGCGTAAAGTGTAGTCCCAGATTATTCTGTGCAGTCCGCACAGGCTTATCAGGAATGGCACTTTCCGCCTAAACTGGATTGCCGTTAAGAACACTTTTCCTTTAGACGAAAATACAATAAAAGCGTAGAGTGTTGTCCCTGATTAGCCTGTTTGGACTGCACAGGCTAATCTGGGACGACACTTTACGCACATGCATTAAACCCCCTTTTCAGAGAGCTAGACTCATATCTAGTCTGGGGGTTGGATGCATGTGATGCGCTATTTTACCCAATTTTTTATTGAAAAAAAAAGCAAACCTGCATGCTATGTTGTCAACTGGTAACAGGATGGGGCTCAAATATTTTCGTTCAACTGAGCTTTCAGTAAACAAAAATGCATGATTTCTACATTTAAATGAAATAGAATATTGCTCTGCGGAAGGATATTTAAAAAAAAAGATTGAGCTACCTGGATGGAAATCTATTAATGTCTTCTTCATTTGTCAGTGTGTGTCCTGTTGGATTAGAATCATTCCTGAAACTAATTGCTGTTCCATGCTGTAATAGAATGTTGGTGCTGTCATTATTGGGTGCAAGAAAATGGATATGATTACAGTGAGGTCTGATTGAAAGGAGAAACCGTTGCCTTAACCCTTTGCATGCTGGGAAATTTGTCATCTGCTAAAATTTGGTCTGCTGAATTTCTAAAATTAGCATTTTCTTCGATGTTTTTTTCAGGGAATACTATCAGAATTTCAAATTGTTTGGATCCTGATGAGACGCCACGTTCTGTGGCGTCTCATCTGGATCCAAACAATTTGCAAAGGCCTTTAAAATTCGCTTCCAGCACTGAAAAAGTTAATATATATTTTTATCCTCGGGAAGCAAATTGAAACACGAGTCATTTAGATGCTTTGTACTGTCATAAACTAAGTAGCAGAAAACGTATGTATGGCACATACTGTAGGCGTATGCCTCAAGATTAGACATCCAAGCCGTAATTATGCCTTTCTCCATAATAATAATTATATTTTTACATAGTTTGAACATCTGTGAACATCTTCGGTACGCACAGGCTATTCAGGGACGACACAATGTAGAGCATTATACATGGTGATCAACTGTTCTGTGTATCATGTATAAATGCTTTTCTTGAAATGAAGTTCTCAGGAAACAGGGAAGCTCCTGTACAGATGTCTGGGCAAGCTTCCTGAAGCTCTTTCTTTAGTCAGGAACTGAAGACTATCAATGAGTATATCGAGGGCTGAACGGAAAACTGTTGTATCTCCTTCTTTATTTACTATGAGTTACGACAGTCTTCCGTTCACCCCTCGATATACAATGCCGTAAATATACTATATGAAGGAAGGTTTTATCTAAAGTTTTTACATTGTTCTGGGTCGACACTTTACACTCATGCATTAAACCCAGTTTTCCCAGAGCACGGCTCATAATTATTTCCTTCATCATTTCCTTGTTTTGTTAGGCTGATTATGAAGTCATCTTGAGCATCTAGAACAAACAGGAGACTAACACTACAAAGTGTCTTGCTTAATTACTTTTGTTGATACCTTACTCAATCATGTAGGATTTATTCCAGGAATGATCATTGCATAGGTCTGGTATGCTGTGCTAATGCAGGCAAAACCAGGGTGCTACCCACATCTGTTTTAGTGTCCCAGCAATTACGGATGTAAACAATGCATGAGAAACACACTGTACTTGGACCAAATCGCATCTTGTCCTCTTCCATTTGCATTTATAGCTAAATGGTTTTTGCTTTTGAATGTTTGCAGAATTGTGTGCTTGCATATCATATTTTGTTACAACGCTGCACATGTGTCCTATGTGTCACGACCTAGTCTCTCAGTTTTCTGTATTAACTTTTAAACTTTGTAGATATTTTGCTTATATTATGTGGAAGTGCAATACCTCATATCGCAATATTCTTTGCAATGTTATTTGTCCTTGAACATAGGCACATTTTGGATAATAACATCATTGTACATGCATACTTTGTGTTGTGAATTTGTTTCTTAGTCTCTTAAGTTTTCTCTAAATAAACATGAAACTTCTTTGATATGTTTTTTATACTACATAGAAATGCAAGTTATTATTATTTTCTTGTATAATGCAATATATTTTGCAGAGTTATGTGCTCTTGAATTTGTTGGAACTTAACATTTAATATTGTACATGACTAAAGAACTTCTTGTTTCAAACTAGTCTCTGAGTTTTCTGCGTATCAATATGAACTTAATTACTAGGTGTTTTTTTTACTAAATAAAAGTGCAAGACATTTTTAATTTGTTGAAGACTAACATGACCCCTAGAACTTAGGCAATTCATTCAATCCATCAACATGATTGAAGCTTTTTGTCTTGGTTTGTGATCAATGTGATGTAGTGAATGACAAAATTATGAGATTAATTTTAGAAAAACTGAAGTTTTGCACCTAGCTGGTTGAAATGAGCAATTGCGGGGTTGTTTGTCATCTTCAAACTGTTCTAATTAAAAGCTGGCTTTTAACCCTTTGCATGCTGGGATATTTGTCGTCTGCTAAAATGTCGTCTGCTGAATTTCTAAAATTAGCATTTTCTTCGATTTTTTTTTCAAAAAATACTTGCAGAATAGCAAACAGTTTGGATCCAGATGAGACGCCACGTTCTGTGGCGTCTCATCTGGATCCAAACTGTTTGCAAAGGCCCTCAAAATTCGGTTCCAGCGCTCAAAGGGTTAAAAGTCACCTAAGTTGCAAATAATGCTATCCTGGTATCTGTGTGTAAGCCTTTCAGGCCATTATTGTAAGTTTTTGCATGCAATTGCCAGAAAAGTGTGGAAAATAAGGTTATTCCCAGTACTGTTTTGCCACATATCAAGTCCAACACCAACACGAAACTTTGGACCTATTTTAAAAGCCTGCTTAGGCGACAGAAGTTCATTAATTCCACTTTATAGAAAGTAAGGCAAGGGAAAATTATAGGAAGTCAGTGAGTGTCCTATATCCTTAAGCAATAGTATGTACGTAGTAATTAAAACTTGAGTAGAGTTGACAGAACATGAATTATTGAAACAAACTAAAATTAAACGTAACCACATTAATGTCTTAATCACATTCATGCCTTAACAAACATTCAAATTTTAATTTTCTTGGTAAAGCTCATTCATACAGAGATAAATGTAGTTTTCTCACAACATTTTCAAACGTGTTTCTAAGCCCAGTCCCATGGTTTACACAGAAAAAAGCTTCCAGTATATTGAATGGTACTTTATGATAGGGTGGTATTATGCAGGTGTAACATGAACAGAAATTACTGTAGGGTTAACAAGTGTAAATATTAAAAGACATATAATTTATGTAACCACAAAGTTGTTGATTTTTGCAGTGGAGATGTGAAATAATATAACTTTCAGGTCAATAGGTTTGATGGTGTATTTTTTAGCGCAGAAGACATTTATCTAACCAATTTGTTGTGTGTTTCAGTTGAGATGTAAAAATTATACGACTTTATTTACCAAGTTGCTGTACCTTTCATAGCAAATAGGAAAAAAACATAATTATGAGCTCTTTGAAAAAGGGGGTTTTATGCATGTGCATAAAATGTTGTCCCAGATTAGCCTGTGTAGTCTGCACAGGCTAATCAGGGATAACACTTTACGCCTAAACTGGATTTTCGTCAAGAAAAGTCTTCCTTTAAACAAAAAATACAATGAAAGCGGAAAGTGTTGTCACTGATTAGCCTGTGTGGACTGCACAGGCTAATCTGGAACAACACTTTATGCACATGCATTAAACCCACTTTTCACAGAGCGAGGCTCACATGAACGTAGCCATAGTTGTTGTTTAATGTTTTAGTGGAGACATGCGAGCAGCAGCAGCGTCATGGGCGGCAGGTCGCGGCGGAGGCCCTGCTGTGCATGGAGTCACCAAGCGCCGGCGCAGAGAGCAAGACCTTCCTGCAGGGCATTCTGCAGCAGCAACAGACTAACGGTAGGGCGCAGGAATGCATCATTCACATACACAGTCTGCAATATTGCCGTGTGTTGTCAGGGCTTTTTTTCCATCTTTAGCAAGGGCCTCATATAGGCCCCTTCCCCCAAGAAAAGGCCCCTTCCCCTAAAAGAATTTCTTTAAAATGATGAAATTTTCCCCAAATTTCATGCTTGCTTGGGAAAATTTCTTCCCCTTTAAAAGTTTTGTTGATAATTGTTCAGACCCTTTCCCCAAATGAAGAAAAAAAACCCCGCAAAGTCTGCAAAGTTCCTGAGTGTGGTCCAAGCTGAACTGGGTAGAAGCCTAGCGTACAAAAATTGTCTTACATAACACACATTTCATATTTAAATGACAGTGTGTTTAGCTTTTTTGTACATTAGAATTTTGATTGTTGATTGCCAATTCTTAAAAACAAAAAAAGATTTTATTGTTGCAAGCTTTTGAAGTGACAGTGTATGGGTTTTTATTTTATGATAGATAATACAGAAAAAGTCCTGACATAAATGGTATTACCGGTGTGTTTTTTTTATTTTATTTTAATAACTTGTTTGTTGTTTTGTATAGTGTTTTATCATTTCTTTTGTGAACTGGAAATGAAAAATACTCTGAAAAAAAACACTGATCAAATTTGCCTTGGATCTACAATTCTGAAGCCAAGTTATATTGTCTTCCATAATGCATGCTTGAAACCAAATCTACATTTAGAAAGCTATTAAAGCGGTTAATATCAGAATGTAATAGGATTTAAATACATCTTGACATTTTGTTGAAATGTCGTATAAGGGATTGTTAAACTAATCGTTGAATTCTTAAGTACAAATGCATGCACTATTGCACAAACAGGAAGAAGATGGATGGGTTTATATTTACAATGGTAAATATTTAAAGGATCGGCTATGTTTAAGTGCTCGTAGTTCGAGTCACTAAAATTGTCTTTTTCAGTTTCACATTTGCATGTATAATTATGTAAAAAAAAAATGTTGACATTTTTTTTTCCGGTTTGCACATGCAGGCTATTTTCGTTTTTCTCTAAGCCTACGCATTAAATTTCCTGTTCCGCTTTACAAGGTCAAATAACAAGAATCTAGACAAGTTTGCTTTGTGTACTGAGTGTCTGCTGGACTAACTCATTGTAATCTCCCTACAATGAAGGATAAGCCAGTTTAGCGCTGAACATATCTAGATACCGCAGATAAGTGTAATAGCTCTTATCATATTTCATTACACTGCAAATCTTTTTCAATACCAGGAAATAATATATGTAGTGTGCGCAATGTAGTTGAAATATGACCTCAGATTATTTTGTCCTGTGACAGATAAATTTTGCGTTTGGGCAAGTACATTGTAAACACTGGGTTTAAAGATAACAATATTGACAACTGATATTGCGTAATTCTATTGTTAAAGGTTTTTGCATTAAAACAAACAAAATGCTTTTGTTCTGCAGAAACGGTTCATTTAAAGGAATCAGAAACAGGAGTGTTTATTACCTGCTAATGTTGACATTTTTATTAGTAATGGAAGCAATTGGTTTATGATAATATAAAGAATAGTTAAAACATAAAATGCTTATAAAAAAAAACACTTACTTTATTTAACAAATAGTTTGACACAGAAAATGTTTCACTCTTTTCTGATATATTTCGCCTAAATAGGCTTTTCAAAGTTTGTTTTTACAAATTGACTACATTTTCTTTTTGTTACTCAACAAAACATTGACGTCAAAAAACTTAATATATAAACATATGAGTATTTAACAATAGTTCTAAAGAAAATGCTCAGTCTTTCAATTTTAACATAAGTTGTACTTTCTCATGTAAATATCCACAATCTAAAGTATTCCAGACATCTGTTCATTATCAAGACATTTGAAAGAAAAAGCGGTCAATTATAAAAAAAGACTCATATTTTCTCATGCAGTGAAATGTTGAAATACTTTGGAATGCGGAAATAAGCCAGTGGAGGAATTAGATTAATGTATTTGATAAACTCCTCTTGAAACTGCAAACCTGTTTTTTTGAAAGTTTTAAACAACACTGCCATACATTTCAGTCTTATCAGTCCCAAGCCAGATGTTTGAAACAGCAGAAATGGCTGAACTGTTTCCATATTTAAATGCCAGACAAGATTCTGGAGATAATTTAATTTACTAAGAATAAAATCCTAGCAGCAACCACTTGTTGGGGCTTTACAGTTCTCGAGATGGTTGCAGATTGTGTAATTATGGAAAACATTGAAAATGTTATTAGTTTTCTGAAGTTCAAAGCGTGTATCATATTTCTTTCTATACTTTTTCTCAAGCGTTACACAACATACTGTTGCTTTTAAATTTGAGTCTTCTAAAGGCCTCCCCAAAAATTACAATCATTAAAGATTACTGAACTAAACAAAACTTTATCTTCAAGATTGTTTTTGAAACCTTCAAAAAGTTGTCAGAAATTGCAGCTATGATTAAACAAAAACATCCCAACTTTCAATGAGCCTTAACCCTTTGCATGCTGGGAAATTTGTCGTCTGCTAAAATGTTGTCTGCTGAATTTCTTAAATTAGCATTTTCTTCGTTTTTTTTTCAAAGAATACTATCAGAATAGCAAACAGTTTGGATCCTGATGAGGCGCCGCGTTCTTTGGCGTCCCATCTGGATCCAAACTGTTTGCAAAGGCCTTTAAAATTCGGTTCCAGCACTGAAAGAGTTAAGGTCAATAGAGCAGGGGTGCTGGGCCAGACCTCGGGTGGTCTGAAGATGCAAATTTAGTGAAGACTGACAACACATAATACCTTGCCAATTAAATATGACGTATACGCCTCATTATGGGAAAACTTGGCTTATATCATTTGCATAGTGTTGCCCCAGATTAGACTGTGCAGTCCATACAGGCTTATCAGGGAACACACCTTCTGCTTATATAGGATTTTTTTGTTTGAAGGAAGTCTCTTCTTTGCGAAAATCCAGTTAAGGCGGAAAGTGTCGTCCCTGATGAGCATGTGCCGACTGCACAGGCTAATCTGGGATATTACACTTTACGCACATGCATTAAGCCCCTTTTTGCAAGAGCGAGGCTCATATTTGTTTTCCTTGTTTTCTCTGCAGTGCTACCACCAAGTCCGGCAGACAGCGACAGCGGTGTGTCCAGTGATCTGGAGTCATCTGATGATAAGCTCAGACTGCAAGGTACCCGCCAACAAATCCTAGTTTCGTTATGTTGTTTTCGACCTATAGGGGTCATCATCCTTTTGCAAGGAATTCTTATAGGAGAGATTTACAAGCAGCTAATATGCTTACAATATATATTCACTGATCATAACTGACCTAAGCAGCTGTAGATCTCTCCTATACTTATGTTAGTGCTTTGGGTTGTTGTAAAAGCTAAATATTTCACAAATGGCTGAAATAATTGTAAAATAAGTCTTAATTTGTGAGATGCAACTGCTGTATTACCTAAGACGGCTTCATGAAGTTCTCCTTATGCAATTTGCTTTTGTAATAATAATAAAAGCCCAATGTTTTTTTTTGTTATACAAGGTTTCTTTTATAGTAATAAAACATGGCTTTATATGGCTTTCCCCCATGCCTGCCTCTCTGCTGTAAAATAAGATGTTACTGTCTGCGGGTTTTATTTCTGGATTACCAAGGGACATAGCTTTACATTATGATGTTGAATATAATATTAAGCTTTAATAATTGCTGTTTATTGCTTCGAGGGCATTCCTCTCGAGACACAGTGACCCTCGCTTTGCCAGCTTCTCTTTGTGCGAATTTCAGAAATTTTATTTCAAAGTGGTGCAGTGGGGGGCATTGTATTTCTGACAAACACATCTATTGTTTGTATCAAATTCGGTATAAGTAGCATTTAGTGCAAATCAGGAGGATTGCAGAATGTTTCTATGCAAATTTCATGTTAAAGCCCAATGAGAGGCATTTAGCATTGCACTTGTCTGTATGTATGTATGTACATCCTGAGGCTTGTGTTTTCAAATAGTCGTTTTCAAATACAATTGGATGTGAGATGGAATCAAACTTTTGAATAACCTTTATGTGTAGATGATCTTAAAGAAGAACTGCAACAAATATTTGAAGCATTATGGGATTTTGTCTGCTTTTTTTATCACTAGAGAATATTTTGTACCACATATTCCGGTTTTAACTACTGATTAACTTTGATGTTTATCTTTCTCACTCTTTTACAATTGACAGTATTATGTAGTTGATAATAAAGAAAGGAATATTGACTGTTATGGTTTTTTGGCAGAATTATGGCCCTTCTCTTTTTTTTCGTAAATGTAAAAAAATGTATAGGCTAAAAAAAAATCAACTTTTTTTTAATTACTTGGTGGATTTAGCTCAAACTTTCACAGTTGAATGACCTTAATGCGTACATGAACATTAAGAAAGGAATTTCAGCTGCGACCAGATTTGGCAGAACTGTGAACCTTTTGTCTTTATTTAGTGGATTTTTTCTGTGTCCAAACATGCGTTGTGGGGGCATCCGTGTTTGTGATGCATTTCCAGTTTTGTTGCACTCATTTTTATTGTCTGCTTGCTTAATTTTTCAATGCTTTAATGTAGACTTTTTATCAAAACATCTCCCAGGGCCAAAACACCCTTTTTGGGGAAGGGGCCTCAGCCTTTTTTTAGGGGAAAAATAGCGCGATTTTTTCTTATTNGTTCCATTTGGGGAAAAAAAGTGGTTATTTCGGTTGGGGAAGCGGCCGATATTCGGCTTCTTCAAAGAAGGGTTTTTTGGCCCTGTCTCCCTATCAAATACATTATGTGCAGCTGCAACACGTTATATCAAGAGCACAAGGGTTTGTTCATATGGCAGAAAAAGTAGGAGGACATAATTTTTTTTTCTTCAAAACATGAACTCATAATGTTATCTCCTATACACTAAGCTCACCAAACAATTTCCTGTTTGGGGAATGCAACTAGTGTAGTGTTTAATAGTGTTGAAACACTAACTGTTTTTTTGATGACATAACAGCCAGGCATTGCTGTTTTTGTGGCACATATTGCATGCCACAAGAGCTGCTTGTGCAAACGATATCCTGTAACTTGGAGAGCAATGCCTAATAATAGCTTATTAAAGAACTTTTTTTGCATTGGCAATCGAAAAGAATATGGACTTGCGTTAAAGAGATGAAACCAGCTGTTTTGTCTTATGCTAATTATGTGGTTTGTTTTTTCTTGAATGCTCTTTTCGTGTAAGGTTGTTGTAGGCACTGCTTGTCACGGTTGGTGTTGGATCCGGTATTGATATTTGTTTGCATTGTCGAAACAAATGTCGTAACTTTTGGAATTATTTGATTAAAGCCTTGTAAAAGTGTTAACTGCATTGTTGTTGTTTTTGTTCAACACAATCTATTATGTTTAATAATTGTTATACATTTTTTTTGTTCCATATCAAGGAAATCTAAAATTTCAGAATTGTCAAAATGATATGAGACAGGCTCTGAAAAAAGGGGGTTTAATGCTTGTGGGTAAAGTGTTGTCCCAGAAAAGCCTGTGCAGTCCGCACAGGCTAATCAGGGACAACACTTTCCGCCTAAACAGGATTTTCGCTAAGGAGATACTTCCTTAAATGAAATATACCATAAAAGCGGAAAGTGTCGTCCCTGATGAGCATGTGTGGACTGCACAGGCTAATCTGGGACGACACTTTATGCACATGCATTAAACCCCCCTTTTCTCAGAGCGAGGCTCATTTTCATTCAAAACATCTACAACATAACTATCATAAAGATCATGTTAGGACACAGACAGATTGGAAGATTGCCCTTTTGTGTGTTGGCATAATATTGTACACCATATTAGTTGTATCCTGAAAAGCATTCTTGTACGCTCAATGCACAAACTTTGCCTTTGTTTGTTCAGCGTATCTTGCGTCACAGACGGACAGTTCCCCCAAGGAGCGTTATGTTCCGCCGTTCTGCCAACCCCCTCCTGCTCACCAACCCCTGCCTGCTCACTTCAACACAGCCACACACGTTGCCATGAGACCAGGTAGGTTGTCAAAGACAAAATTTGTCCGCTATGGCATACAGTATGGTGTATGTTATGTTGAGATTCCCCAGTTCCTCAAGGCCTCGGGGAGTGTATTTTCACATGTCTACTCCATATAAGCCTGTCGCAGAGATAAGGCACGCCTCCTAGCAAATGTACCTGCCAGTTCATACAGATTCCTCATGCTGGGATGGTATTAAAGTCTTATATTTGGGCATATCACCTTGTATGGGTGGCATTATGGCAAATGTTTTTTGTGTGTACACTTAATGTAAAAACTATATGGGATTTATTTGGCATTGGTTATAATAAGGCTGTACATAAAAGGGAGTTTTAAGTATACAATTGCAAATAGAATTACAGTTTATGAACATATGCTTTAGGCATACAAGTAGTTCATGATGATGCAATAATTAAAATGAGGACACCACTATCTCTATAAAAGTTCCATTCACCTACAGGAAGGTCATTTCTGAATGAATTGAATATGTATTTGTATGAAATTGTGAACAAATCTGTCAGCAGTCCGTTTTTATCTGGAGAGGGAAAGTCTTAAAATGTAGTTCACTCGGTATGATGTGAAGATACCACAGGCGTTATTGATTGCCTTTAATAGATATAACTTAATGGCAAACATCAAGTAGAACAACAATCTAGCAGCCTGACATACTTAGACATACACGCAGTTCAATTTCATTCTACAAATAGCATTTTCCCCATGGATGGATTTTTCATCTCAATTATCTGGGGTGATGAAGTTTTTTTTTTTATCTTTTTTTTATTGAGAGCACATTTTTGTTTATCAAAAGTACATCATATTTTCTACCTAGCTAATTGCAATGAAAAGATAATGTATATTAGCTTAAATATATTTACTCTGAATGGCATCAGTCGTTTTTACACATTAATTTAGTTGCGTCTTGCTAAAATGGGTCTTATGCCATATGTGGCCGGCGTAGCTCCAGAACAGCCTGCACATTTACACAGGGCCTAACCTTTCTGCTAAGAAGATCACAAATCTTTGAACCTTGTGTGACTTTATAGCAGTCAGTGTAGCTCCTGACCAGACTGCTCGATTGCTTAAGCTGGTCTGGAGCTACACTGACCACATATTGCATAAGACCAATATTTCCATGACTTGGGTCAAATGACAGATGTCCATTTAACACAGTATTTAAGGCCACCGTCCACTCGTATGTATTAACCCAACAAACTTTATTTATAGGGGACAATGAGCAACCAAAATACAAAAAAGCAAAAAAGATACTGATGCCCATTTCAAATGTTAGAATTATTTGTGTTGGACTACAGGGCCAAGAAATGTTATCCTAATCTCAATGTCATATAATATTGTTTTTAAGTTTGTTTTTGATAGATTCTTTCTCCATTTAGTGTTTGTTTTTGGAGGTAATGGGATGACGCAAGCTGGAAGACAAATATAAATTAGACATTAAGGACGGTTTTGTTGAAAATTAATTGTATTTCTCAACCTAGAACACAATCTGTGCAATGGGCTGTAATTAATTGTTGTAGTTATAAAGGTGATATCATTTACTGTTTTTCAAAGAAAACCAGCTGAATAGGTGTTTTTTACAGGCTTAATTTGCACAAAAGACTAGATGAATAGGTGCTTATTACAGGCAATATTATGGTAATGTAGCCTCAGTGCTGAATTACAAATATCCGAGACATGCCTTAGTTCTAAATGCGGAACTCTTCCCCAGAGTTGTGAGACTTTACAGGAATTCTTTTGGCAGAACTTCCGTCATTATATTTCAATATCAACATAACTGTTGTTAATTTTGAATAGAAAGTATTTAACACCACATTTCTGTTATTATGGGAACTGTTTGATGTGAGGTAACGATGACTCCTTTAGTACTAGCAAGGAGACAGATTTCCCCCGAATTGACATTCTTGGATCCCAGGGTACATTTTATTATGATATTGAAACTTTGATTCATAATTTGTTTGTTAGGTTAAGTACTTCTCAATATTTCCATGTTTTGGGCGTACATGTATAGAATCATCGTTTTAGCAATATTAAGGATTATCTTTCTATAAAGCATTTTGCGTTGATGAGAATAGACACAAATGTTAGGAAAACAGCCCTGTTAAAACTGAAGGGAGATGGATGTCAGTGCTAACAAAAACCTGGATCAATTAAATGCAATTTAAGATTAGCAGGCTACTGGGTGGTCCAGGGTTTAATAGTCAACATTTTCACATTGTCACATTGCTTCAGTGCTACAGTTGTGGATGAAAGCAAAGAGGCCATTTTTACTGGAGCGTGCGTGCATAATGGCAATCCAGTTAAGAGTTCAGAGAAAACTGTGTTGTATTATTGGTTATTTTTAAAGGCTCTTCTATGAAAACAGATTCATTAATGTTAATTTGTTTGTTGTTTATTTTCATTGTCAAGGAAAAATATTTTTCGAATCAGCATTCTTTTTGCAATAAGTCTTTCATAAATAAAAAAACGAAAGAAAATACATGTGTTTTTTTTTTTTTTTTTTTTTTTTTTTAAATATGTGTGATTTCTCGAGGAGTGTTATTATTTTTATTAACAATATACAAACAAAAAAACACTATTTCAGTTTCTTTCTACTTTTGTTGTAAAAGCGTGTGAAACATAAATATCTTCGTAATAAAAAAGCAAACAATGTTAACGACTTGTATTTTCACATAATTAAAATAGGAATCTCACATTTTCCACATACACTAAAGTGATTCTCTCTCAATTTGTACATGTAGGTTGCTATGAAGTAATTCTGGTTGCCAGGAAACAGTCTTGTCTGCTCTCAAAGCACGACAACTTGTCTGGTCATAATAATGTTCTCTATATAAGATCAGAATTTTCTAGAAAAAAAAGACCATTAACTGTGTTAAAGGAGGCTGCATAACACCAGCATGGTAGTTCACTTTAAATAGAAACAAGAGATTTAATCTCTAAAGTTTATGAGCAAACAATTTATTACATTAGCAAAAGCTGTAACGACAAAACCTTGCACAAAATCATTGTGTGTGCAAGTATTTCCATGTCTTTTTGTAATGTGCCCCACATGCTTTTTACTGCAAAACCATTGTGTGTGCAAGTATTTCCATGTCTTTTTGTAATGTGCCCCACATGCTTTTTACTGCAAAATATGATCCATGGCATTATGGTGGAATCTAGTGTTTTTTTCTTGGAAAATGAAAACTCATAAAGTTTAATGCCACTGTAATATTAATGTTTGACATGACATGTCAAGCAAGTTTTTTTTCTTCATAGAAATAATAACAGTTATGCAAAGCTGTTGTTTAAAAACCTAACATGAGGTTACTCTGGGCTATTAAAACACTTTTATATGAGGATTTCTGCTTGCAGAAAGGAATATGTCGGTGACATGGGGTAGAGTTTCATGCAAGCTCAAAGCCATATACTACAGTGATGGAAATTGCTTATATAGCTTGCAGAAATGAAAAAGTCGGTGAACAGTTTCATGCAAGCTCAATGCCATATAATAGTGATGGAAAATGCCAGTAGTAGAAGCTCTGCACTGGTAAATGTTGAAACAGGCGTGCTGAGTTTCTTAGATTTGAGCCTCACTCTGGGAAAACGGGGCCTAATGCATGAGCGTAAAGTGTCGTCCTTGATTAGCCTGTTCAGTCCACACAGGCTAATTAAGGACGACACTTTCTGCTTTTATTCAGTGTAGGCGGTAAGTGTGGTCCCTGATAAGCCTGTGGGGACTGCACAGGCTAATCTGGGACAACACTTTAGGTGCATGCATTAAGTCCTGTTTTCCCAGAGCGAGGCTCATTTATATGGGTTGGCTGGTTACATTTGCTTGGACTCCAGTAGAAACATAAGAATCCGAGCCTTTTCGGTTTGACTGCTATTTTTAATGACTTGAATGACTAAAAGCTCTAAATCGCTTATTTATTTAAGCTTATTAATGCATTCCTATGATGTATGAAATGTGACAATGTTCTTGTTGTTTTCTTGCAGATGCGTATAAGCCCCATCACAGTCCTCCACCGGGGCTGTCATTCCTGTCAGAGTCAGACTCCGGGACCTCCTCAACCACCCCTCCATCCTCCCCGCTGAGATATAAAAGTAAAAAAGGTAAATGGATGTTGTAAGGTTTCGCTGAGCCTCGTTCTGGGAAAACTGGGCTAACTGCATGTGGGTGAAGTGTCGTCCCAGATTAGCCTGTGCAGTCTGCACATGCTAATCAGGTACGGCACGTAACGCCTTAAATTGGATTTTTCGTTTAGAAGATACTTTCTTCAAACTAAAAATTCATTGTAAGCGGCAAATGTTGTCCCGTCCAAAAAGTGTGTGTGTTTGGCAAATATAAAACTGTACATTTGTTTTGTCTCAGAACACACCAACCTGAATGTGTCACATAAAGTGTGAAGGCAGCTAGCTTTTTGTTTTGGCTTTTGCCAACTTTTTCTTCTGGAGGTATTAAAAATAAGGCATAATTTAGTAGTGTGGTTTGCCCACTCTTGTGCATTTATGGGGTTGTTATCCTGCAGCGGAATTGTTGATGAAAAATGAGGAATGTATCCCTCATGATATATTGTCTCCTGCATGGTTCAGTTAATCCCAATATAGATAATTTTCAGGCAGCAGGTGATTTCAGAGCCTGGAGATGTTTAGTATTTGCATAACTGTACTAAAATTGTGTGCCTCTGTGTTTTTGAGAGAAAAGAGAGGACGAGTTGCGGTGAGGTTTTGTTGAAAGAGACGTTAGACAGACCACCACTACTAGTTGTGTTGATCAATTGATGGAACACTTTCATGAGAGCTTTAAAATAATGTCAACAGATTTTTTAATTGCAAAAAATAACCCACACAAAACAGAAATGCATTTAATGATAAACTTAAAAGAACATGATAACAAAAAACACCCAAAATATTAGATTAAAGCACACAACAACAGAAATGCGTAAATTTTACTCAAAAGAATTTGTTAAAACTCTGAAAAATAGTAGATGCGTGTATATTTATACTGAATCGTGTCACTTCATTATTGTGATACGTAAGACATATGTCACTTCCAAAAGAGGTTTGTGTCAAATGTCCGCTTGAAGAATTTCAAAAGAAATTAATTGTTTTTTTTAATGTAAGCCAACTATGAAGTGCAGCAGGTGGTAGTTGTTTGTCTTTCATACGTAATGACATTAATTTTGGGTTTTAACCATCAGATATCAGGGCACAAATACTGCACATTAAATTAAATTGGGTTTAGCATGAAACTGTTGTATCTTCTTCATATTTCTATATAAGATACGATAGTTTTGAGTTTAACCATGGATTTGCTGTTCTGAAGTGGATGCATTAAACAGACTGTCACATAAGCTATTATGTACGAATACTGCTAATTTTGTAAAACACTGTAAAAAAAAAGAGTTATATTTGGGTCAACTTGTTACATTTATAGATCATGACATATACATGTACTTGTGAAAGAGCAGAAATGTGTTTTATTTTTGTTTTTAGATTGTAGTTTTGTTTGCCAAGCAGATAAAAGCATCTAATACCAGTAATTTATTATTTGAAATGAGCAATTCTTTCAGTCATGTGGTTTTTCCTCGGTTTTGTTTGAATTAAAAATAAAAGTTAAAAGACGAATTATTTTTTATAATAAAAAATATGTAAAAAAAAATTGAACACAGAAATTTAAGGGCAATTAAGAGTATGACAGAGATTTCGTTTGTAAATGATTTTGTTGTCAGTGTAACGTCTCAGAAACAGTGTGTCCAATTATCCAAAAAAAAATTGTATTGTGTTAAGGAAGTAATTAACAGTAATAAACGTCTTCTACCATGATAACAAGTTCTGTTGATTGTTGGTAAGATAAGTATAATTGCTTCATACATTTTGATAAAGGTACTTTAATTAAAATTTTACATGCAAAAAAGAGTTATGTCTAGTTTGCAGTCATGTCGTACACTTATTTAATGTCATTTCAATTAAATTTAAATAAGCATGCTTGTGCAAGGAGTGTTCTTTCTTTACTTAAAAAATGCATGTTTTATTGGGTAATTATGTGGTACTCACGATACATGGTGCATGGGCTGTTTGAAACATTCTAAATTTACTTGTTCACTTTCCTGCAACAAATCTGAAAATAATCTAACATCTCAATAACAGTGGCAGCCGTTTGAACTTGTCGACTAGACATCCAGCATTCAGTTCATGTGTTTGCAACTATAAGAGCAAAAAAATGTTAAAAAAAAACTAATTAAGTTTGATAAATTGCTCTCCCACNAAAGTTTCTATTGATATATAAAAAGGAAGAAATAATGAAGATAACACATCACTTTTGTGTAACCCCATTGTTTTCTGTTAATTACAAGACGACAAGAATTTGATTGCTGCACGATTCAAGGATGCTTGAATGAGTTCAAAGAAATTAGTTGACAGTAAATGTCCTTGAAGTGATGAAGAAGAATATCATTATAATGATGTTACATAATTATTTTCTCATTAATTATGAAATCTAGTTAATAATTTTCAAGATTATGCTATTTCTAGACAGGGCGAACCTGGAAAATATTTCTAGGCTCCTTTTATCTAGTCGGAGACAGGGTCACATGCACTTTATCCGAATATAATGAGTTTAAGATATCCTGCTCGCATAAACTTGAAAATTGACATGAAAATTAAGAGAACATGACAGTGATGTTGATGTTTTTTTCTGAGAATAATATATATATATGACATTGAAGTCATTAAATTTTGTTAAGTGATTTAAATGTGGGTAAGTGTCATAATTAAACCTCAGCAGGGAATTTAGTGTGTATGAAAAGCTCTATTGTTGAAATTAATGTGACAATGAATTATTTCTATAATCCCAGCCCAGCAATCCCTGCTCAATAAAAAGTGACCCATTGAACAGCTCTTTAAGAAAAAAATGTGATTCTTGAATGAAAACATATATAAGATAATGCTAATTACTCACAAGGTCTTCTATACTGAGCGCGCGTTATGCAATAAATCTCATTAATGTTGATTTAAAATAAATGAGTATGAGTGCACTCCAGTTCTTTGTTTTGTTAACTTCTTTGAGCAATTCTTTATTTTGCATAATAATTTTGTTCAGTTTTTAGCGCTCTTATTTCAAGTAACAATCATGCATACAGTTAATGGTATGTTTACTCACACGTCACACTAGTATTGTGTTGTTCTGTTTTTCTCAAAAATTGTTTTTATTGGGAATTTTAAGGATTTTTTTACTCTTATAATAATGTTTATAGGGAATATAATAATAATAATGACACTCAAAAATTCCCATAAAGGACCACATTTTATGGTTTATTACCGCCCCTAATGCATTTCTAGACAGAATGGTTTATTATTATGATCATGTAAGAGTTGATAATTATTAGCATATAAGAGTTACACAATCTTGATCTTGACATCTTTTTGTACGCATCCTACTGCTATATTGCTAAAATAATTCAAACATCACCATACTAACGATTACTTACATAATATGTATTGCATATAGGTGTCATTTTATTGCACGTTCAAATGATGTATGAACTTCTTAGTCAGTTTTTCTTTAAGTGTATTGTACCTCTACTTTAAGCTTCGGTAAATTGAATTGATGTTTTGCTGAGCAATTTGTTAGAATGGAAAAGCTTCATTTAATAGAGCCTGTTTTTCAATATATCTAGTTGAAGGGAGACAACTCTGTGTTTAGTTATGAATATGTACAAATATTTATCTAAAAACATTTTGAGTGGTTGAAATAAAATGAAAATAATGCTCTGTTGTTTCAGGTCGGAAACCAAAGTTTCATGATTTTGACCATAGTCAGTTGCCACAGCCAAAGAGAAAACGAGAGAGTAAGCATACATTTCTTTTATACTTTTTATATTATTATTATTATTATATGATATATTATTTTGCCTGTGAAAAAGTTATCAGGCACTTTTTCTTGCATCTTTTTCAGAATTCTTTTACTTTTTATGGAGAAAGTGATTTTAACTAGATTAGGTATATACCGGTAAGTTGTTACATATTTATGTCCACACTTTTTATGCCCCCTGTAAGGTGCCATATAGCAGTTGAACTGTCCGTCAGTCTGTCTGTCAGTTTGTGCGTCCGTCCGAAAACTTTAACATTGGCCATAACTTTTGCAATATTGAAGATAACAGCTTGATATTTTGCATGCATGTGTATCTCATGGAACTGCACATTTTGAGTGGTGAAAGGTCAAGGTCATCGGTCAAAGGTAAAAAAAACAAAATCCAAGGGAAGTAACAAGCTTAAAAGGGAGATAATTTCTATACCTGCCAAATGATAAATAGAAATTTTATTTCAAAGTGGCGCAGTAGGGTGCATTGTGTTTCTGACAAACACATCTCTTGTTATATTAAACTTAAAACGGTGAAACTATCAGGACATTTATTTTCATGCAGTTATCATTTTTTATGCAGATACAAGCTTATTTGCCTGAGACACAATCAGTGTAAAAAGGCTGTAATATGATGGGCAAGAATGCATTTATATTTAAATAGACCAAGGCATTTGTAATGTAAAAACAGGGGAAAAAATGATAATCTGGAAATGCAAGTATAAGTGTTACTTTTATGGTTGTGTTCACACGCAAACTGCAAATACCACTTCATATAATTGTACCCATCATGTCAAAGCAAAAAAAGGCATCGTTAAAATGTGATTGCAATTCCAGACTTTTGTATTCTGTTATCTATTTATATATTCCGCTGTCCATTGTTGGTTTTGAAGACATTTTTCAATCTGCTAACAATTACCAAGGAACAGAGAAAAATATGCATGAGCGAAATGAATGTCATAATTGCAAACAAAACCATTGCATAAATGTTGTCATTTCAGTACAGCTGCTTTGGCTACTGATAGAAGCTTTAACTATTTGATGTTTTGATAAAAAAAGTGCAGAAGGACCATTAGCAAGAAAACAACAAAGCATGCTATACATTATATGAAACATTCAAAAATGGGTCTTGTGCCATATGACATTGGCACAGTCTGGTAAGGAGCTACCCTGTCTTCTAATGTGACCATAAAACTTACATGACTTTATAGCGGACAGGGTAACTCCTGACGAGACTGCGCTGATGCGCTGGCTGACCTTAAGCTGCACTGGCGGCATATGGCATAAGACCCATTTTTGCATGACACTGGTCAAATAATGCGTGTTCTCCACTTTGCAGGCAGCACAACATATCTGTGGGAGTTCCTGCTACAGTTGTTACAGAACAGAGAGACGTGTCCCCGGTACATCAAGTGGACAAACAGGGAGAAGGGCATCTTCAAGCTCGTAGACTCAAAGGCTGTGTCAAAATTGTGGGGTCTTCACAAAAACAAGCCGGATATGAACTATGAAACAATGGGCCGAGCATTGAGGTATTTTAGGATGAATATTTTTCCATATTTGAATTTGTGTCAACAGTCTTAAGGCTAAACCTTTTGAAGAAGTAATGTTTCTTTGTGACTTATAAACTATTCCCCTCATCAGCTTATTTTGTTGATTGTAATGTACTTTTGTAATTGTGCATATAAATTTGTAAATAACCTCCGTTGAAACTAGCCAATATATATGGTATTTTGAACAGCTGTTCCATCTCTATGAAGTGTTGTTAATCGGACCATCTAACTCGCTAGAAATTTAGAGCAGTGTGACATATTAATGCTTTAATGATGGTCATTCTGTATAGGGCAATCTGACATATTAATGCATTAATGATGGTCATTCTGTATAGGGCAATGTAACATATTTATGCTTTAATGATGGTCATTCTGTATAGGGCAATGTGACATATTAATGCTTTAATGATGGTCATTCTGTATAGG